>PVJC01032658.1:0-19804 GCA_004026665.1 Murina feae
GGGCATAAGCCCGGGTTTTGGGCTCAATCCCCATTGTGGGGCATGCAGGAGGCAGCTGATCAATGACTCTCTCTCATCAGTGATGTTTCTCTCTCTCTCTCTCCCCCCCTCTTCCTTCCTCTCTGAAATCAATAAAAATGTATTTTTAAAACATACTTTTAAAAACTTTGGGTTAAAAAAACTCATTTTAAAATATGTTTTTTAATGTCATAATGTGTAGACCAAAGGTATAGCCCATTTGATCCTAGGGAACTGTTTTGAAAAAGAGAATTAGGTTGTGATGATTATTGCCATTTCTATAGGGTTAATTAGTGCCTTGTTTGTGGTTGAAGGTCTTTGAATAATAAAGAGATAGACTCACGTGTGTTTTGTTTCTGAGTCCCTAGGACCTAGGTGCTGCAAATGCCCTTTTCACTTTTTTTTTTTTAATGTATTTTATTGACTTTTTACAGAGAGGAAGTGAGAGGGATAAGGAGTTAGAAACATCGATGAGAGAGAAACATCGATCAGCTGCCTCCTGTACAGCTCCCACTGGGGATGTGCCCGCAACCAAGGTACATGCCCTTGACCGGAATCGAACCTGGGACCTTTCAGTCCACACGCTGACGCTCTATCCACTGAGCCAAACCGGTTAGGGCGCCCTTTTCACTTTAAAGGCGAACCTTACAACCAGCTTTCAACCTACTTTATTAGGAAAACTTGGTTTGTGTATTTACATCTTACTTTCCTCAGAGGTGTGGTTTTTACATCCTGTGCGATTTTTGCCTTTTGAGGTAATCTTTCTTTGAAATGCTATCAGTGCGAAGTGATTCTGCTGATTATTCTTACAGTCTTCTTCAGTTATTTTCATTGCTATCTCAATGTAACTGGTAGACAAGGGGAAGTACTGCTTTTTCTTTTGGTGTTTAAATGGCGTTTGTAATTGGGAAATGCCAGATGATCTTGTTTGCTGTTATAATCAAGGCTCTAGGTCTACCGTAGTTCTGTCCTTTGGAAAGCCATATAAGCAATTTAAATTTCCCAGTCAAAATAGCACCGTAAAAAAAAAACAAAAAACACACAAGTGAAATTCATTTTTATTTGCATTTTATTTAATCCTATATATATATATAATTTTTATGTCAAATTTTAAAAGGTACCAATGAGATAACTTTATTTTCTTTCATACTAAATCTACAAAGTCCGCTGTGTGTGTTAACTCACCGTCTGTCTGAATTCAGAGTAGTGACATTTCAAGTGCTCGGTAGCTGTGAGGAGCTAGCACCTCTCCGGGCAGCACTGTCTCCAGGGTTACGGTGTGAGTCTGGAGCACATTTAAAAGCACATGAATCACTGCCCTATTCAAACAGAAGCTCATATGCAGGAAAGAAGGTTCCGAGAAGTCTCTTCCTCTTTGGTGTTGACTGTGTTAGCGAAGAGGAGGAGGCGCAGGTGCCGGGTGCCTGCTCAGTGAGGGCCAGGCGATGATAGAGCACTCGGTCACTTCCTGGGGTGTCCTGTCGCATGTGTCTGCACCTGCCTGTCAACAATGTGTCAGGCCTCCCCCAGCTGGTCTGGCTACTGAATCTATGGGGATGAAGTAGGCGAAGATGGAATTCCTACAGGAAGATGGAATTCCTTTTCCACAGGCTGGGCACCTATTACTCACTGCAGACATATTCTGCATCTGTCTCCGGCACGGCTAAGAGTTTTGTGAATGTGCTTCTCCAAGTGATGGTGTTTCTTATCAAGGAAAAGATAGAATATTTTTAGCAAAATGTAGAAAGGAAGAGGATATGTTTGGCTGGACATCTCTGGAAACCTGAGTAGTAGCAAAAGAGTAGTAACACGCGTGTATGGAGGTGTAGGTAAATTTAAAAGCAGCTCCAGCAGTTTTTATAGAAACCTACTGACTTGTTGGCAAGGTTTTTGCGAGCGAGGTGCTGATTTGCATGGAAGCTTCTCTTTTTTCAAAGCTGTCATAACGGAAAGATGACACTGTCGGAAAGGTAACCCTGCGCCTCGCTGACCTCAATGGGGATTAGCAGGTACCAATCACGGGTCTTATCTTGATCTCTGTCCTCTAATAAATGTTCCTAAATGTTACTCTAGCAGCACGGTCTCACATTTCCATTTAATGTCAAATTTATCTGAAGGCCTAATTAATTTCAGTGTAATTTAATACAAAAAAACATGCCTCCTCCCTAACCTTTATTAAAAAAGTTACGTATAAAGAAATTTTATATTACCTCGTCAGCAAACAGGACTCCCTCAGTAAAATCTAGTCATGAGAGAGTCCGCAGTGTGCAGAGTTTTAAAGGATCAAAGGCAGAAGGGACGGGGTAGTTACGGAATGTTGCTTGTTCCATGAGAAATGCAGGTGTGTCATGTAGGAGAATATATAGCGTTGTATTTGAATCCGAATGTAGGAGAATATAGTGTTGTATTTGAATCCGAATGGCTATTGATACCATTGTAGTTGGATAAGAGAATACATTGTTTTGGTCCTACAAATTAGACTTGGCAATTTTTTTTAGTTATTTGAGGAAGAATACTTGATAGTCTGGCAATTTTGAGTTGTTTTTTGAGGCTCTAGTATGATTTGAGTGTCCTCTACTGGATGATGTTTTTATTGTGTAATTGTACACTGAATATTGTCCACAGACACTGTGCCTTGATACTGGTATGGAGGCTTTCCTCCAGTGTGGGGCCTTGGGGATTCACATGAACACAGGCTTTTCTTTATTTTCCTTGGGGGAAATTATATTTCCTTTAACCAGAGAATACTTTTATTGTTATTATTATTATTGCTTAAAATATTACACAGAGGAGTACATATGTCTCTTTTTTTTCCCCCTTGACCTTCCCCGGCCTCCCCAACCTCCCAATGTTCTGTGTCCATTGGTTATGCGTATATCAGAGAATACTTTTGATTTTTTTGCATTTGAAATAATTCATTTGTAATATTCTGTTAAGAACTACATCATTAGTCAGCTGTACCTCCATAAGTAATAAAAATCATGTCTGAACCATCTTGAACAAAAGAAATACATCACTTAAAAATTCTGAATCTTTTAATAACTTGGAAGTCATTAAATTTTGACACACTTTTGAGATTCTGTTCTTTAACATGTTTACGGATACTTTTTGCCATTATACTACTCCTCCCTGCCATCCCTGAGGACTTCCTGGTTTTCAGCCTCATAAGCCATATAGGAAGGACAGTGTATGTGTGTGTGTGTGTGTGTGTGTGTCAAAATACTGACAGATTATGATTATTTTTTTCTTTTAAGAAGAATCCTAAAGCAGTAAATGACAAATATAATCACCTTTGTTGATATTTGGGCATTTGACATTTTAATTAACAATACCTAGAAGATTTTAGTAATTAACAATATTTTGTAATTGTCATATCTATTAAATTCTCTTATGGGAATATTTAGACTGTTTTTCCTGATAAAGTAATACCAGATTAAACAATTACATGTTTTTGCTATGTTAGCTGTATTTTGAAAGCCCAGTGAGTTAGGTGGCTGTGGTTTTCTAGTTTAGTGATGGTAAACATTTTAAAAATAATGTTTATATTATAGATCTTAAACAATTTACTTAAAATATGTGGACTCTATGGTAAGGTAAAGAATACTGTTCCTAAATATTTGAGAACATATCACTTATATTTTGATTTAATGCATTCATTGTTTTTCTTGTTCACTATTATCTCTTCTGTTGGTATTACCACTTTATAACAAAATCTTTAAAAATAAGACTTTTAGATGGACATTGCTTAAGGTTTTTGAATGGGGACTTATATTTGTGAAAATGTAATGTATTGAAACCTAGAAACACCAAAGAGTTTTTTTTTTTTGGTTGTTTTTCATTTGTAAAGAATGAAAACTTTATTTAAATCAGGTCTTGAAAGAATTCGTGCCTTTCAAGTAAATGAAAAGATTTCTTCCTCAAGTTAGTTCCCACGAAAAGAGGAGTGGAAATTTGTAAAAACTATGGTAATTAGAAAATTATGAAATTTAATTTCCTGGAAAAGACTTTATTTATATCCATTTGTGACTTCTAGATCCAAATTCAGTCATCTGGCTTCATTTCACAACAGTTCTTTACAATTTTGTTGTGGGGTTCTTTGCCAGGCCAATTAGAGTTATATCTCTAGCGTTGGGTCAGCACTGTCAAGAGCCAAAATTAGAAGCAATGTCATGTGACCATCTTGTTTTAATCATATTATAAATGTTTTGTGACTAAGGAGAGAAAACATCATTTGTCTTACTAGTCTTACATTTGAAATTGATCAGTAGGTCCTATACCCACCAAAGCTCATATTAACCTAAAATTAAAAAAGAAAAGATACCAGACTCCACCAGGCTGTATTTAACAGTGTCTCTTTCTCTCATATACGTTTTCTCTGGCGCATCTCCTCCACGGAAATAACACATCTTTGAGGGGAAATCATGTTCTACCAGCAGTCTTCAAAGCACTGGAATTTATCCTCCTCGGGGATCACTTTTTTTAATACAGGTTTATCTTTATCAGAATGTCTAAGCTAATATGAACTGCCTTCTCGAGAATATTTTTCTTCTCCCCAAACCCCATCGAAATATGTCTCTGGAATGACTGAGTATAAGAAGGCATATTCGCAGATTGTACACCAATCTCCCTTTCTGTATGTCTGTGAACTTTGTGTACTAGACTTTCAAATCAGTATGTCACCATTACGTCAGCTATCAGTGTAAGGGTTAATGTCATAAATGTTGAGATATTTTATTGTAGGGATGGAAACCAGTAGCTACCTATTCGATAAGAACAAAATACAATTTCTGGGATTAGCAGAGTTTTTAATGGGGGCCCCAAAACGGGGTGTCAGGGACCTGTAAGCCCCCTGAAGTGACATTTGTAACTTAGTGGTAGTGTCTGGGTATTTTTCTGAGGAGGAGATTCCTAGCTTTCATTAGATCCTTCAGAAACCTTCCCCCAAAAAAGATAGGACCTGCAGAATTAATTTGAATTCAATTAGTTATAAATCTCCAACTCTTATAAGCATCTGTAGCTTGTAAAGACTTCTTGATATAAGCTTTATTTTTAGTAGTTTTTTTACTTAAAGACAATTTGATAGATTACTTGATGAGAAAAGAAAGTGATTTCTTTTTATTATTATTATTTCATAGAGGAAGGGAAAGGGAGAGATAGAAACATCAGTGATGAGAGAGAATCATTGATTGGCTGCCTCCTGCATGCTCCACACTGCAGATCAAGCCCACAACCTGGGCATGTGCCCTGCCCAGGAATCCAACCGCGGCCTCCTGGTTCATAGGTGGACTGAGCCACAGCGGCCAGGCTAGCATTTACTCTTCACACTTCTTTAGTACCTAGTAGGATACTTTGGTTTGTTTTGGGTTTTATTTTTGTCATTTGTTTGCCCTCTGTGCATTTTACAAGTAGAGGATTAATTAACAGCAGATAGAAAAATGCTTCCACTGAGATAAGAGGAGGAAATACAGTTGTCCAACTAACATCTGATAACCTCTGTTTACTTGAGGTCTAGGTGAGACTGCTGAGCTAGTGATGGGGTGGGGGCTGGGGCCACATAACGGTTTAGTATAGCTTTGGAGGCTGTGGCCTGGGAGCTCCAGGAGGAATGCTGTCTGGCCAGCACTGAGGCTCCTCTGAGGTTGGATGGGTACTGCTTGTATGGAGTCCCCAGTCTGTGTAGCTGTCATCTTCTTTAGCAGAGAAAGTGGTTAGGTCGATCCGCACTAGAGTGGGTGCAGTATAAATATAAGAGGACTAAGGAAGTCGCTGGCGATGATGCCTGGATTCAGTGCTAGACAGGAAAGAAGGTAATACCAGGAGGAGGCTGACTAATGAAAGAAAGAGAGAAAAAATGCGGGGTCTGGAGTTCTTGATGTGGTTGAACTGGGTGGCAGGAGGGAAAATGACTGGAAGGAATTGATAGTGAAAAGAATAAGGATTTAGGTAATGGGATAGTGGTTGTGGAATGTTGGAAATATTGATACTCATCTGAGATGAATAGATTTTTTGATGCTCAGAAGAAAGATAAGATTGTGGTGACACTAACGAGGCTATAAGAAGTCATTATAGGTCTTTGCAACATGAAGAAATATTCATTCCACAAATATATCAAGTCACTGCTTTTATTATGTGGAACACAAAGGCAGTGTTTTCTAGAGAGTAATCTGCCTCTGATATGCAGGATGGATTAAAAGGGCTAAGGGAGGGGATAAGAGCCTTATTAAAGGAAACATCACCAAAACTCATTTTGAAATTTCATAACTTCTGAAATGATAGAATTAATGGTTTTTACTCCTGTTCAAAGGTAGAGTAGAGAGTAAATTAGCTCCTGGGTTAATTTATACAACTTAAAAAATAGTGTAAACATTATTTTTAATGCCATATGGATTATTATGTTCTTTATTCTGGTTGAATTCATAAGTTAATTTTAATTTACTGAATAAGCCGTATAAATCTGCAAGTTACAGTGCACATGTATATGTACATATTACAACATCCATATGCATTTTAGCAAAAATTGTGAAATAATGGCGGCTTGTGAATGACTCTGAACCTAGCATTAGCTCCTGTCAGCTTCGTGGTTAATGTTTGAGCCCATAGGTGATCAGCATGGGAAATGCAGTGGAAATGAGCCCTTTCATCAAAACGCTGGATGAAAATACAAGTCCCAAATATATTTCTTAAATATCGTTTTACTTCAGAGAGGAAGGGAAAGGGAGAGGTAGAAACATCAATGATGAGAATCATCCCTCAGCTACCTCCGCACACCCCACACTGGGAACTGAGCCCGCACCCCGGACATATTCCCTGATGGGAATCGAACCTCGACTTCCCAGTTCATAGGTCGATGCTCAATCACTGAGCCACATTAGCCAGGCCCCAAATATATATACATAATTTCATCTCTTAATGTTAGGAATGGCTTTATGTAGTTTTGTTCTATTTTTTTTTAAGGAATGGAAATATGCATTCAATACATTTCTCAGTATAATTTATAGTTACCTCGGTATATTGGGTAGAATTTTATTACTTCCTCTGACTTTTTTGATTTAGGATTTGGTAATCATGTAGGGAAAGGTTGTGAAACTCTTCCGACAGGTTTGGTTCTAGGATCTGTAGTGAGTTCCGCCCTAGGGAGGCTCTGCTTTGTGCCCTGGGGAAGCGGCCTTGTAGGAATATCTATTTCTGTAGGTCAACCATTTTCAGACTTTTTCATCTCATGGCACGTAAACTACTAAAATTCTGCGGCACACCAAACATTTTTGGCCAATCTGACAAAAAAAAAAAAAAAGGTAGGTATGATTTTGATGCATTTACATCAGACAACTGTTTTGTTGTCTGTTGTCATGTTTTCACTTGACAGTCTAAGGGGAAAGAGGTAGTGCGCTGACTAAATAGGCAGTGCATGTGTTAAAAATCCTCATGGCACACCGGTTGAATATCACTGCTGTAGGTGATTGGCAGAGACAGCAGGTGACTGTTTGATGTTCTAAAATAGTTAGGGTCACTGGGGTGGTGAACACACAATATAAAACCTTTATAATTGTATTAACCAATGTCACCCCAATAAATTCAGTAAAAATAAGTAAAAAATGATAATGAAAAAAATAAAATAGTTAGGGTTCTAAGGCAATGGATATCCACTGAATGATGGATAAATACACTCTCTAAAAGCAAACACCCCTACACATTTATTGTATAAAATAATACATGTCAGAGTGATTGCCTGCCAGTGTTTGGCACACGGAAGGCACTTAGTAAATGGTGTATTTAGGTTTTAATTTGCTAAATCTTTGTAAACTATTTATTTGAATTATTTTCTTTTTAAAAAGGTAGCCTGGGCCTTCCTCTGCGGGGCGATTGTGGGGCAATAGCAGGGGGCCCCCCAACCAATAGCATTGCACCCGCCTTGGCTGGCCTGGAACCAGTGTGTGTCATAGCATGGTAGTCCAGAAGGTCATCCAGACAGTCGTTCTGCTGCTCACTTGTTTGGTCGATTTGCATATTATGCTGTTATTATTATAGATATTATTATAGGTATGCAAAATACAGAAAAGCGCAAAGAAGAAAACCCCTTGTACTCCCATCAACCAAGAGCAAAAACTATTAACAGTGCTGGATATTTACTTTCAGTCTCTTCAGAGTGTATGTGAACATAGTTGAGACCATAGTTATGATTTATTTCAGAGCCTCTTCCCTCCTTTTATTGTAGATTCATAGTGTACATATTCTGTGGTTTTGTGACATTTGGGATATGAACTAACTTACTTGTTATTGCCCTGTTATGGAGCATTTGCATCGTTACCAGTTTTTCACTCACTGTCAACGTGACTTGGACAAACTATTTAGGTTTCGCATTCGTAAATAGGGGAAATAATACTTCTTAGGAGTTACTAGAGTTAACTGAGGTAATTCATGCAGAATATATAGAGCAGCCCCAAGAATAAAATAAGCCTTTGAAATAATGCCTCTGTGCTCATCTTTGTGCATAGAGGATTTCTCTTTTCTTTTCTGAATTCAGAATATCTCTGCCCAGACCAGAGGGTTGCCTGTTGGATTTCCAGTTGGGGTATATGCTCAGGTTGTGGGCTGGAGCCCCGGCTGGGAGCATGCAGGAAGCAGCTAGTTGCTATTTTTCTCTCACATCTCTCCTCTCTCTCTCTCTCTCTCTCTCTCTCTCTCTCTCTCTCTCCCCCTCCCCCCTCTCCCCCTCTCCTCCTTTTCCCCTCTGCCCATCTCCCCGTCTCACTCTGTCCCCCTCTTCTCCTTCTCCCTCTCCCTTCCTCTAAAAAAAATCAATAAAAATCTTTTTTTAAAGAATATTTCTTATTCATAAATCTTCAGAAATAAAGGTACTAGATCATCTTTCTTTAGTAAAAGAACATGCACTAAGGAAATCATTCAGGTGCAAATGTTTATGTGGTTAAAACATCTTCAGAATTGACACTTGTTCTGAAATACACATGTAAACAAGACAACAAAGTCCTGCTGTGCTCATTCAACTGCTTTTCATCCCAGCCTCAGTACGCCCATGTTACCCCCCCACCCCACCCCCGCCAGAGCCTCTTCCCTCTCCTCTTTTACCTCCTTATTCTGATTCTCCTTCTGAGCCCTCTGACTCTTCTCTGGGTCCGTTTTACTAACTCATGCTTCCTTTTTAGGCATTTGCTGACTTGTTGTTGTATTTAATCTTTCAATGACAAAAATACTCTTTGCTTTGGTGTTTCCGCTCTATTTCTGTTTCCTAACAGATAATACTTGTGGGTTTTTGTTGAGAAGTACATTTTAAATGTCATCTTAAGTCATGTAACCACTTTTTCTAAATGTATTTCCTTAGGCAGAAGGTCATGGAAAAGAGCCTTTAGTTTGATTGAACAAGCACTTCTATATTATAAAAGGTCTGTGGCCGTAATGCCATAACACCGGGCCGGGCCGACCAAATGACCGGTCACCAGGAGATGCATGGAGCACCTCTCGGACCCTCCCCCCACACCCCGCTAGAGCGCCAGCAGCATCAATGGAGCATTGTGGGGTGCCAGCAGCATCCAGAGAGCATGCGAGGCATCGTGGGGCAGCGGACATGGCCCCGATGACAGGCTAGGCCTAGGGGATCCTACACAGGCACGATTTAATCGAGCGCTGGGCCTCTCCCTAGTACTAATATAAGCACTAGTGTGTGCCTAGCGCTCTGTGTGGTCAGGGCTGTAAAAGAAGCAACGTGTACTCTGACTTCAGGAGCTTGAATTCTACTCAGCAAGTGATATGTACGCATGAGTACCTTGTGAGAAAGACTAGCAGCGGCCCTCAAACTTTTTAAACAGGGGGCCAGGTCACTGCCCCCCAGACCGTCAGAGGGCCGGACTACAGTTTAAAAAAAAAAACTAGGAACAAATTCCTGTGCACACTGCATATATGTTATTTTAAGCAGAATAGGCGGCAGCAGCAAAAACACCCGGCGGGCCGGATAAATGTCCTCGGAGGGCCGCATGTGGCCCGCGGGCCATAGTTTGAGGATGCCCGGAGAGCATGAAATGGGCGCTGCGGGACGGTGTCCAACAGATACTCTGAAAACTGCAGTGTTTATTTCATTCTAAACTTAAGTCTTTGAAACGGTTTAGTGTAGGTTCTGTGTTAGCTATTGCCTAAAACTTTGAGATGCTTCTCAGGCCAAATAATAAAGACTCTTGCAATTTCCTTTCCTCCTCCTCCTACTCTGGTCTCTCTCTCACCACCTACTCCTGACAACTTGAAGACAGCATGGGAGGTGATGGGAGAGGCAGCTAGGGAAGGTGACTGGGAAGAAGGTACCATGTAACTAGAATGGTTCCTCCCCCGCATGTTCTCGCCTCAGCACACTGCTGACTCCCAGACCCCTGGGTCAGAGTCTCACCTTCCACATCGAGGCAGTCGTCCAAATTGTTCGTTCTCCCTCCAGAGTCTTGCTCGTCGCTGTTCCCACCACTGTCACCTGAGTCAGGATCCCATCTCTCATGTCTTCTAACCCTGCTTCTCCCTCTCCAGC
Source organism: Murina feae (assembly GCA_004026665.1). NCBI lineage: Eukaryota > Metazoa > Chordata > Mammalia > Chiroptera > Vespertilionidae > Murina > Murina feae. The sequence goes on from PVJC01032658.1 coordinate 10,541, forward strand.
CCATCGTGTGCATCACCATCGGTTACTGCGGGGAGCACAGTTCTGATGACCTGACCCCTTAGTCAGAAGCTCTCAGTGGCTTCCTGGACCCATCCCAGTCTAGACCAGTGCTGCTCTGATCACTGTCTTTGGTCCAGTGACAGGCCACCAGCTAGCTTACCTGTGTGCGGGTCCCAAACAGAAATCACAGAACTGAGGGTGTTCAGAAACTCCCATGACATTTCAACAGAGTAAGTTGTATTTGAATATACAAATTCAAACAATAAGCTGTGCGTTCCATATACCTTTACCCCCCTCTCCTTTTTTGCTAGTAAAAGATTCATGCCCTAAGGGAAGAAAAAACCTCAGTCCTCCACAGCAGGTCTTGGGAGAGTCACTGGGTTGAATTCCTCTGTCGTCCTGATACAGCCCTGTCTCAAGCTATCAATCTCGCACTGCTTCCCCACAGCACTTCCTTTCCAAAGTCCAGCCACTCGCTGTTCTTACAACGCACTCTGGGGTTGCTCACCTTGTTATTCTGCACTTGTTTCTTTCTTCTCTTGAAAGTGCAAGTAGAAGGGAAGGACCACGCCACCCGAGGGCTGGGTTACACGGAGCCCCGGCGTCCTGTCCTCTCTGTGCTGTCAGGCCTCCGAGTGGAGGTGACCGAGTGTGCTGTGTCAGGTGACCGAGTGGACAGAATTGAGGATGAACAAGGCAGGTCCGCAGACTGAAGGTGCCTGGAGCCGGCCCTAAGCCTCATGTGAGACCTGCAGGGACAAGCTCCCCGACAGGCACAGAGCCCACCGGCTGGTGATGAGCAGCTGTGCATTTCCTCTGTTTCCTGGGAAAGGTGGATAGTGCTAGAAGGGGCAACATCAGTGGCTGGCTGACTTAATAACTCATGAATATCAGTACCTCATGATGCACTAGCCAGTTTGGCTCAGTGGATAGAGCGTTAGCCTGTGGACTGAAAGGTCCCGGGGTCAGTTTGGGACCTTTCAGCACATACCCGGGTCAAAGGCTCCATCCCCAGTAGGAGGTGTGCAGAAGGCTGCCAGTCAATGATTCTCTCTCATCATTGATGTTTCTATCTCTCCTTTGCCTTCCTCTCTGAAATCAATAAAAATATATTAAAAGGAATGCTTTCATGAATATTTGGTTTCTCTTATATGGTGTCAAATATTTGGTGGTCTTGGGTCCCTTCATTCCTCCCTCGCTATGGTTAGCACATGTCCTCTGTTTACTGTTTCTATAGCTAACATGTCAAGCTGTTTCCGATTCTGTTCTTAGTTTCATCTCTCTTCTTTATTCGTCTGTACTATTTTCTGTAATAGGATTGAATATTCTTAAGTATGTACACATCTCACCCTCCGTATAAGTAAAAGATATTTTCTTTTGAAATCTCAAATCACACTTTTCTCTATTGCAAAGTGTTTTGGGGAGAAGGAAGATAGGACAGGGTCTTTCGCCATTTCCTTTTAGAGAATGACTCCTCAGGGCAGGTTGTCTCATCTGCCTCGCTCCCCCTACCCCACCCCCTAATCCAGTAAGTCCATCTTATTCAGAGTAGACAACTGTGATTGATTGCGTTAGGTTAGCCTGGACTTCTGAGGTCAGAGTTCAGGCTCCACATGGAGATTTATTTGCTTTGTTTCCTGTCCTCAAACTAACCCTGTAATGCTGGCCAAATGTGTGCTTTTGATTTCAGGGAGCCCTGGGGAAAATAGAGTTAGCACCTGTATTGTGTAAATAGTTCAAAACCAGTGTTCTGGATGCCGGGCAGGAGCATCCTGTTCCCATTCACAGGGCGACCTTATGTCTGTTTTTCACATGAGGGACGGTGGACAGGCAAAGTGGCAGGAGAAAAAGTGAGTTTGCTTGGAGCTATGCTTTTTAAATAGATAACAAGTGTTGCAGTTCACATAATAAGGGACTAAGAAGTGATAAATTGGTTTTATATTAGACTTGAAGCAGTAAAAGACAAATAACAGAGAACTTGGGAAAAAATAACAAGAATCATCAAATGTTATAGTTAGGGAGGAATCCTAGAAGGAACTTAGGTCCTAGGAAGTGAGATAATAAGAGAACTCGGGTTTTCAGATTTAAAATGTGGTGCTGCCCGGCCAGTGTTGCTCAGTGGTTGAGCATCAACCTATGAACCAGGAGGTCACAGTTCGATTCCTGGTCAGGGCACATGCCCAGGTTGTGGGCTTCAGCCCCAGTAGGGGGCGTGCAGGAGGCAGCTGATCAGGGATTCTCATCATTGATGTTTCTATCTCTCTCTCCCTCTCCCTTCCTCTCTGAAATAAATTTTAAAATACATATATTTGAAATGCAGTGCTATCACTTTTTAAATAAAATTCTGGTATACATTTGAGGACAGTTACAACATAGATCAGGATTCTAAGAATTCATTTTCCTTAAATGAAATAAACCAGAGGCAAGGATTTTACAGACTGCATTCAGTTGCCCACATAAAGCTGGGAGTAAGAAGAATGTCAGAGCCGTGTGGAAGAAAGAGCAGGAGAACAAATAAATGAAAATTAGTAGTGAGATCCACTGAGAAAATTTCAGCATTTCTACTGATGCTTTGGAGAAGGTTAGGGTGAAAGAGTCTCCTTTTCGCTGCTACTGGGGACGGGGTGCACTGGTAGGATAACTTGAAGACAGTGTATATAACCAAGTAGAGTGAGACTATGAATTTATAGTGGAGCTCATTTCAGCGGGCCTTCAACAGCAGCCTCGCATAGTCCACTGGCTGAACCTTCTCTGCTTCCCAGGCCCCTCCTTCTCATAGCCCACCAGCCTTCAGCAGGTACCTGTTCCCTGAAAGACATCATGAAATGGAAGTGCTTCGCCCCAATGCAGTTCCCTCCCCCACCCCCAGCCTTCTGTCACAGCGCAAAGCGCACCCCTTCTCCTGGTTGAGGCTTGGCCTCTCCCTGTGTCTTAGATGCCTCCCACCTCATCCTTAACTTCCCGCTCCCAACTGCCCTAGCCTCTCCTCTCGGCAGGCATCCTCTGTCTCATCCTGGAGGGGGAGAAACCTCATATTGCTACAGGTCAACACAAGTGCTCTTTCTAGTGTGTAACCGTAATCACATCACTGATTAAAAATCTTTCAGGGAATCCCTGCTGGTACATTTAAAGCTTCCCACCGATTCATGGTTTGGAGCTGCAGTTTTCCTACAGCCGCTAGCCAACTTCTTTTAGTCTTGCTGTCTCTCCCTGCAAAGTATAGCACAGTGTGGATTCATTTGTTAGAAGTTAAATGCAGGCAAATTTTTTTCTCAGTTATTTTCAATGTAATTCATGTCATCCGTTGCTATTGTTGAATTCAGTGTTCTTTTTCTTTTTCTTAGTAACTGCACATAAACCATGGGGACTCAAGGATAGCACTAGTCATTAAACAGCAATGATGTTTGGAAAAACAAACAACAGGGTGTAAGCAGCTGGATTTTAGTAACGTATGGGCTCTTAAGTTACTCAAGACTGTTGGTGGCGGCGCAGACACATAGGAGTGCACTGTGTAAAAGGCAGCAGCGGACTGTTACTTCACATACACATTAATTCAGTTATAACTTACAAGTTTAGGGATGTAAGGTCTCGTTCAGGCTAGTATTTGTTCTAACACTACCACCGGGAAAACACACATAAGTCAGCGTAAGGCAAGAAGCGGGTCTTGCAGGTGAAGATTTGTTCATGGTTGTAAAGCGTGCTTAGCCAGGCCCTGTGCATATCAATTATTGGATTTAAAAAATAGGAAATAGCGCTTAGGCAAGTTACTCTTTTTGCAATTTATCCAAATGAAGTTTTCTTAAATTGATTTAAGCGTTATCAGACACCATTTTGAATGATTTCAAAAATTATCTTACACTCATGTCTTTGTTGTTGCAAAATCTTTAGGAAATTAATAAATGTTACCCTTGAGTTCCATATCTGGGATATTTTGGATTATTGTATTTTTATATCTAGAATATCCATTCGAGTTTTTTTGTTTTTTGTGTTTTTTTGGGTTTGGTTTTTTTTTTATATTTTATTGATTTTTCACAGAGAGGAAGAGAGAGGGATAGAGTTAGAAACATCGATGAGAGAGAAACATTGGATCAGCTGCCTTCTGCACACCTCCCACTGGGGATGTGCCCACAACCAAGGTACATGCCCTTGACCGGAATCGAACCTGGGACTTTTCAGTCCGCAGGCCGACGTTCTATCCACTGAGCCAAACTGGTTAGGGCCATTTGAGTTTTTTAAGTTATATCTAGTGATTAGATGAAAAAGCAAAATAAACTATTTGCTTTTGCCACTATATTATCAATTTAGTTCTCTTCTGAAATTTTCTCTCCGATTCATTTAAGCCCTTGAACATTTTAATAATAGTTACTTTAAAGTTCTCCAATATATGGATCCTCCTGTGCATCTCTTTGTTAACTACTTTTCCTCCCAGATTTTTATCACACCTCGATCCCCTGAATGCCTGGTTATCTTGTACTGTATATTGGGCATTACTGATGGAAACCTGGAGAGATAGTTTGAGCCACTATTGGATACCTTCTTCCAGAGAGAGTTTATTTGTGTTGCCAGCAGGCAACCAAGTTAGTGCAGATCGCCTTACTTCAGCCCGAGCTGGAGATGACCCGCTGGGGTTAGTCATGGAGGGAGGGCTGGTCTGTTTCAGGCTCACCTGGTCTGAGGTCTTTCAGGTCCCCCTTGAAAGCTCAGGCTTCCCTCGCTCAGCAGGTACCGAATCATTCTTCGCCCCTCTCGAAAGCTGTGCTCAGCGTTTCTGACCTCCACATTGAAGCTTTCTGCCAGCTTTGCTAGTCGCTATCCTCAGGAGGGTTTGTCTGGAATGAGCTAGTCTGCCCTTGCCCGAAGTAGAACTCTTTCATCCTGTCTTCATGTTCATTTTCATACGTGTAACCGAATGTGCACCTGTATTAGTACAGTACACGTGCTGTAATTTATGAACAAATATACTTTCAGTAGGGAGTCGTGGAATCAGTCGCTTTGCTCTTTAGGACACACTATCAAAGTTTGGAGACTTGCACTATATTTCCCTTGCTTTAGCTGTGATGTTTGTTCTGCAAATACCTGTGATCTGCCTACTCGAAATTATTATTTGTGGACAGGGGGCTGTGTTCAATATCCAGTGATGATTTCTAATAGGGATGTTATATGGATTAATGTATAAACCTAAAAAAGAGAGATCTCCTCATGAAGGAGTTCAGCAAATAAGTAGTCTTATTGGTGGGTTTTGTGTTTTGTCTCAACCTATTTTCTAAACTCTGTGTATCTGGAAAACATTTCAGAATACTGGAAATTGTGTTGCTGTCTCCTTAAAGCTAGCAATTTGGTGTTTACAAAATATACATCTGAGAATGGTTGATTTTTTTAATTATCATAAAAATGATTATAGGATGTAGGCTCAGGAGAGAGGTTCTTTGAATTTGAATTCTGACTCTGCCATGTACTAGCTATGTGACCTTGGCCTATTTATTTAATCTTTCTGTTCCTCCCCTGTAATGTGGATATAATTATAGAACTACTTTGTATGACCTGTGTGAAGATTAAATGTTATATATAAATACTTAGTAAGTGTTCAATAACTATCTAATAAATTATGTTTCTCTTGTCATTATATTAGCAAAAATTATTATTTTGAAACAAAATGTATAGTTTTATGTGTATATTTAATTACTAAAATGTAGATAGATTGCTTTATATCACTATTGGTGTAGCAAAGTGCTCCAAGTTTAAAAATTGGTAAGACAGTTTCCATGAACATATGTAGCAGATATGTAGCAGGAACCATAATTTTTGTTTTAAAAGGGATGGTTTTGGTCTGAAGCAAAAGGTATTTTCAAGTTCTTAGATTCTGCTGGTTGCTTCAAAGTATGGTTGTAATAGGTTTTATTACAAAGAAGCGTTTAAAACTAAATAAACACAACTTCTGTGTGGTTCCATTTTTGTATGTAGTATTACCCCTGTGAGACTAAAGAAAAGGCTAACTGGTAATTTCATATGTTATGATTTGCCCATCCTTTATCTTCAAGTTATTAGAAGGCAGTTTCTAGGAACATTTTAAGCCATGAATTTAATCACGTTGGAGTAGGCAAACTTTCTAATTAATAATTGAGTGGGGGAAAATTAGAAGCTATTGCAAAAATGCTTTTCTGCGTGTCCAAAGATGTCCTGAGCCCTTAATGTTCTAAAGATTGGCTTCTATGTTGCATCTTTAAACAAAGCGTGTAGATGTCTGTGTAAGAGGGAGGCAAGGAGAGAGATGGCTGCCTTTGCACTGCGTGGATGCCTGCGGTGCGGCTTTTGGCCTGTCATTTCCATGTGTGTAATAGACTTTATTTCAAGGGCTCGGGGGATGAGTAAGCTGTCTTGAACTGAGCCCCGTTTTGAAAGGGAGGACTGAGGAAAATGCAGCAAGTTACGCTTCCTTTCTCCCAAGCTGTCTCCCCAAGGTTGTTCGGGACTTATGAGTCACGTAGCCTCAGTTACTTTTTCATATTTGAAGAGAAACATTTGACTATAATTAATCATTTATTTCTGTTTTTCCTTTTATGTTCTTCTAATTTTGTTATATATGTTTTCACATTTCTATCCTCTTTCTAGCCTTACGGCATAACTTTTCTATGACCTTTCTTTTTTCTGTATGAAGAATGAATTCCTTATAACCAAACTTTCATCCTTAATAAGGAAATATTAAAACAATCTGTTTTACTTCTGCACTGCACCATCACAGAAAGAATAGTGTATGACTTTTTTACCTCTTCTAATTACTATGAAATGCCAGGAATATTTTGAGCATGGAGAAGTACCCAAAAATGGGAATGCATGATTCTGTGGTTTCCATCCTGAAAATAGGATACACAGACGCATTTAAAAACTTAATTCAGAAGCATATAGTGCTATTTCCTTTATATTGACCTTGTTTAACTATAGTAACATTAATGTCTGTAGCCAGGAAATGCCTACCGCACAACTTACATCAGCAAGAGAGAATCTGGACTGGAGTGAATCATCCTAAGCCACACTGTGGCTCAGGTGGCACCGTCCAGGCAATGTCCTGGGGAGCAGCATTTTCCAGTGGAATGGAACGCGAGTCTCATGGGGAATTTTGTTTTCTAGTAACCATGTTTTAAAAGTTTTTAAAAGGTGAAATGACACACATACTCCCGCTGGGGAACATCCCCCCATCCTCCATTTCCCTCTCTTCTACTCTCCCCCTGCCCCCACTCCCCAGCTCCTTACCTTTGCTTTTCTCTCTGCTAAGCTCCAGAGGCTCTGCTTCTGCCTCTGTGACTTGTTTCCTGAGCCCACGCAGCCCAGCTGGCTCACTTCTTCTACCTCTGTAACTCCCTAAATAAACTTTCTCTTATAAGTTTATTAAATAAATAAATAAAAAGTGAAATTCAGCCCCAGCTGGTTTGACTCAGTGGATAGAGCATTGGCTTGTGGATGAAGGCTCTTGGGTTTGATTCCAATCAAGGCCAACATGCCTAGGTTGCAGACTAAAAAGTAAATTACCAAATTTAAACTTGGGGTCTCATGTTAATGCTTAAGAACTTTGGCTTCTTTCAAAAGTAAAAATATAGTATTTAGGCCTAATTTGTATGAATTGCAGAAACATGGCACACATATCTCCTTAAAGCATTTTAATAAAGTAATTGAATAATGTCATATATTTAACTGTTCTGATCCTTTTAGATTTAGTAACACCTGGTGTTTGCACCCTCATCAGATATCTCAAAAATGAAGTCCAATCAACCTGGGGTTAAGGTTATATTTCTAACAAAATGTAGATTTCTTTTTGTTAGTCTGTCACACTGTATTGTTTATTTAAAGCTTCTTTGAAGTGTTGTGGTTTTTCATATTTTTATAAGCCTCACTTCAGCATGTTTGCCTGGTATTCTTCAGCAGTACAGAGTCAACATGTCAAATAACTTTATGCAGTGGACATATTTGGAATGCGATTCTGCCGCAGGAGCTGGAAGCTCGAGCCCCACTCACTGCCATGCTTTCAAAAGGCAAAATTGGCCGGAATCAGTGAGTGACTGTGTGTTGCTGTTCCTTTGCTGAGAACTGGTTATCCACATAGGGGCTCTCACAGAGTAGACCTACCGTTTAGATACGGCAAAGTACCGTGAGTGCTTCTTCAGCTGGGCCTCGGACTCTGGCCCTGTGCAGGGCTCGCGTATTTCTAAACCCCGGGTGTCAGCTGGGTTTCCTTCTCCTGGAGATATTCGCTTGCCTGAGTGCTTTCTTATAGTGAGATACAGGTGCACGAACATCAACATTGTGACTTTATCATATTTTTCATTTCTCATATGTTTTCATAGTATTTTATACATTTTTTTAAAGGCTGATAAAAATATTGTTGGTCTAGCATTGAGGGGGAGGAAAAGAAGAGAGAGAAGAGACAAAAAATAACATCTATAACTGTTTCCAAAAGCAGTAGGACTGTAGTGATTACAAATCCCATTAAGAATGTTATCCTATTGTTTAAATTTAAATATTCCAATTGAAGTGTGTTAGCAATGTAGACAGAAGCCAAATACTGTGTAATAGGTCCCTTTGCCTCTCTGAAGAAGTGGACGGGAATCCATGTGCCTGACTTTTTCCTTTTCAGAGGGAAACAATAGAAAATGGGTTCCCTTACTCCTTCATATATCTGTAAGAACAAGGCCCAAGCCATTGTGAAGAATAAAAATTCCCTGTGGCAGGGATATGGGCATCCAGATGCTTACATCTAATAGACACAAAAGCAAAACTATACAATGTAGGGCAGTATTTGGGAAGGACTCTATGTGGTGGTACAGACTGCCATAGAGCAGTGGCCACTAACCTCTCAGACCTCACGGACCACCGTGGTCCGTGGACCACCGGTTGGCGACTGCTGCTCTAGAGGGTATGTTATGTACAGGCCTTTTGGAAGGGAGAGGTCAGGGTAAGCAAATTGGAGTGACTTATCAGCCAGGACTTGAAGAATTGGTAGGTGTCTTGTAAGAATAATTATAAGACATTCACGCCATGGAAAGACCATAAGAGTCAGTATTAAAAGGTAGTTTACAGAGAGAAACAAGATGGCGGCATAGGGTAGACACCGCATATGCAGCTGTGAACAACTATTTCAGAAAAACCACGAAAAGAACACACGGACACCACACGCACCCACAGGACGGCTGGCTGAGTGAAAATCCTACAACCAGAGAAGAGTCTGAGACTCAGAGCAGCAGCGGAAGCAAAGTACAGAGGTACGGAGGCGCG
>PVJC01032659.1:0-19803 GCA_004026665.1 Murina feae
GTGGGTTCGGCTCCCAGTCAAAGGCATGTACCTCCGTTGCAGGTTCCCCACCCCCAGGGCACATGTGGGAGGCAACCAATCGATGTGTCTCTCTCACTTCAATGTTTCTCTCTCTCCCCCTCCTCCCTCCCTTCCGCTCTTTCTAGAAATCAGCGGGAAGAATATCCTCGGGTGAGGATTAAAAACAAACAAAAAAAGAATATGTCTGTCTTCATCCCCAGTTCCTAGCACAGTTTCAAAAACCCTTGCAGTTTCCTAGAGGAGTGTCTTGTATTCATAATGAGCCCCTGCCAGGCAGCCGTGAGTTTATGCTCATGAGGTCCGGATGCTTAGATTTCAAGGGAGGTTGGCCATGCCAGAAAGGTCCAGCCAGACATGCCAAGCTGTGGTTAGAGGATCGAACTCCCAAGCGGAGGAGGGTTGGAGACTGAGCTCAAGCATGTGGGTGAGGATTGAGTTAATCATGCCTCTCCAATGACCAAAAAAACCCAGACGGCCAGCGTGAGGAGCTTCCTGGTAGGGAAATGCATCGATGTCTTGAGAAGAGGGCACATCCTGATCCACGGGACAGAAGCTCCTTTGCCCAAGACCCTTCCAGACTTCCCCCCCTTATGTACCTCTTCGCCTGGCTATTCCTCTGTGACTGCGGGGGAGAATGCTTTCCTGAGTCCTGTGAGTCATTCTGGTGAATCACTGAACTTGAATTTGGAGTCGTTAGGCAGAAGTACAAGTGGTCTGGGGGCTGGCATCTGAAGCGGCGAAGTGTGGACAGTCTTGTTGGGACCTTGCCCTTGAACTGCGGGGTCTGCACTAACTCCGGGGAGGGTCAGGATCGAACCGAGTTGTAGAGCACCCAGCTGGTGTCCGGAGGTTGGTTTTAGAACACACCACTGCTCCCAACTAGAAGGAAACAAAGAAAGCAGCTATGACGTGAGGGGAAAGAATGAAAGAATGACCAACCCAGGTTGACATCTACTCAGTCTACAACTAGGCACCGTTCCCTTCAAGATGCACAAACTTGCCCTAGACACATGGAGAGGGCGCTATCAGACCCCGGCCCCTCCTCACAGGGCAAAAAGTGCACCCAGAGGGACTGGGACACACCTCCTTAACCATAAACAAAGATGGCGGGCAATTTACAACTGCGCTAAGTGACTTCCCCAGGCACCTCTGAGGCAGGAAGGGACCCTCCCGCCTTCTCAGCATTCGGTAGACACTGAAGTTCCTCAAGAGCAAAGACAAGGAAGATGCCACAGTGATCACGAAACATGTGGTAAGAAAACAAAAGAAAGAAACGTGTAGTCATTGGTCATCGTGAGAAGTAACATGGGCACCAACGCTTTTTTTCAAAAAAAATTGGCAACTAACAGCAATGAAGAGGAAATCTTTAAACCCAGCCTTTCTTGCACAAACTGTATTTCAGGGGGGGCCGCGGGGGGGGGGGGGGGGGGAACCAGCCACGACTGTTAAGGAAAACATTTTGAACAGAATTACATTTACTATATGTGGGAGGGATGACACATCAGAAGCCACCATTTTGCAACTTCTGCTAAAACAAATGACTTGGGCAGAGATTACCAATGGATGAAACCATTGGATGACATGCAGGCGGGGGCAGACTGTCACCTCCCAGATCCATGGCTGCATCGGAGCATCCGGAGAAGGACACCAGACGCGGTGGCCCTGCTGGTGTGAGGCACACAGCGCCATTCATTAAGTGTTTTTGCCAAACAACCACCGAAAAAGGGGCTAGCAATAAACAAACGGAATTGAGTTAGAAAGTCGAAAGTTCCAGAGAAAATGTGTAGCGCAGACAGACGTCAGGAGAGAACAGCAAAGGAAGAAGAACTGAGGACAGAGGGGGAAGGTATGCCTCTGAGGCTTCGAGGGAGGCAAACCTGGAACAGAGCAAGAATCCAACTAAGTGGGTTAAAGGTCAAGATTCCGGCCCATTAGTCCACTCCCAGGTCCCCTGGAGATGAGGGCCCCCCACTGACATCAGAGAAAGTCAGGGATGGTTAGAAGCAGGGCCACACACGCGGCGAGTGGCCAATGGCCCAGGAGGAGTTTGGAAAGAGTCTGATGGGCAGACCACGAATGAGACCACGAGTGGGGAGAATTCGCGGGCTCAAGGACGCTGGGGGGGCCACAGCTGCTCTGCTGTGAGGCTCCTCCGGCCGAGCTGGGTCACATCCGAGCAGGCAAAATGTTGTCACTCTTCAGTTCTCTACCTTTTGTTTTTCTTTTAAAATATATTTTTATTGCTTTCAGAGAGGAAGGGAGAGGGGGAGAGAGAGAGAGAGAGAGAAACATCAATGAGGAGAGAGAATCATGGATTGGCTGCCTCCTGCAGGCCCCACACTGGGGATCGAGCAGTAACCCCAGCATGTGCCCTGACCGGGACTTGAACCGTGACCTCCTGGTTCATAGGTCGATGAGCCAGGCCGCTGGGCTCTTCAGCTCGATTTCTTTCCTTTTTTTTGGGAGGGTGGGGGGTGGGGGGTGTATGTATCAAGTTTTATTCATTTTCCTATACCCATGCCCTAGCATAGTACCTCATATATAGAAGGATCTTAATAAGTATTTGTTGCATGAATAAACAGAGGCTGTAGAGAAGCAGGCTCCAGGGAAGAAGGAGGGAGGGTACTCAGGGCAGTGAGCAGGGCAGTGAGTGGACATGCTCAGTGAAGGAAGGGCTGTCTGGTAAGCAGGGCTGGAGCCAAAGTTTTCTTCCCAGAGACCAATCTTTCTTCCGATTTAATAAATCAGTGTAGCCAGTGTGCACATGAGAGACAGGGAGAGTTCTGATCCATGTCCAGACTGAGTAATGACGGAGGCAGGCAGAGTCAGCATTTGGTGAAGTTTTTGTGTGTGTGTGGTTGTTGTTTTTTTAATAGTTTCTTCTTTTATTGATTTTTTCTCTCCCTGATATTGGAAAAGGATGAAAATAAAGGCAGGTTGAAAGAAGAACATAAAATCCTCCATAATTACACATCCCACAGTTAACAGACAATAATATGATGTTTTTTCCTTGGTTTCTTTCTTTTTATATAGGTTATGTATATGTATGCGCAGTATAAAATTTCCAAATTTGGAATTATATATTCAAATGTGTATCCGCTCTGTTTCTTGGCGTCTGTGCCTGGGAGAGCTCGGAGCCGGGGAAGTGAAAAAGCTCTCCCCGCGTGAGCTGGCCCCTCAGAGTGGGACCTGGGGGAGGAAGTCGGCAGAAGCAGGAGGAGGGGGTCCTAGTGGCCGGGGCCCTGCTTCCTCGCCTGGGGTGCAGCTCCTCAGACAGGAGCCGAATCCAGGCCCCTGTGCCTTGGCTGCGGGGCGGGCTGGGGGTTGCCAGGGTAACATCTCTGGATCTGAGGGAGGAGGCGTCAGTTGATGGAGCGGGAAGGTATCGCCAGGAGAAGGGGAAAGGCTCAGTTTTGGGGGGGGCCCGAGGGATTTCTGGAAAAGAGACGCTTCCCCAAGGCCTGGCCATGATAATGTCCGGAATAATGGGAGAATGAGAGCCAAGCAGATGACTCTGACAGGGGAAGAGAAAATGCCACGGAACCCACAGGAGGCCTGGGGAAGCCGGGAGGGGGTGTCAGGCACCATGGCAGCCCCCCAGCCCCAAGGATGTCCGCGTCCTAACCCCAGAACCTGCGCCTATGCTACCTGACGCGGCCAAACTAAGGATCTGGGGATGGGGCGTGTCCTGGGTTACTCAGGTGAGCCCCGTCACTCTCCAGCCCTAAAGCAGAGAGCCTGCCCACCTGATGTGAGCGGCAGGCGCTGGCAGGCATTGCTAAAAGAGGCAGAGCCATGAGCCAGGGGCTGTGGGCGGCGAATGACCCCCAGCTGACAGCCATGACATGGGGACCTCAGTCCCGCAGTCATGTGGAAACGGACTCCAACCGGGGGTCCTCGTCCCTGGAGCTTCCAGGCGGAAGCCTGTGGCCACCCTTGGGGGACCCAGAGCTAAGGAACGGGACAGGCCCACTGGGCTGCACCTATGGATGTGAGGGAATGAACTCGCCTCGTTTTGAGCCCCTGGGTGTGTGGCCGTGTGTGGGGGCAGTTACCAGTCTCCCAGGGGGCAGCGGTGAGGCTGCGGGGCTGGGCCCAGTGGGGACTCCAGCCTGTGTCCAGGGAAGGCAAGGGATGTGTGAGAGGGAGGAGTCTGCCCTCCATTCTTCTGACACCAGACTGGGGAGAGGAGTCCCCACACTGACCAATCCCCATCACTGGCCAGGCGTCCTACAGTTCAATTAACCTCCGACACAGTCCCCCTGGGCTTCAGGTCAGAGGCTGCAGGTTAAGGACTCAGTCTCACAAGACGCCCTCCCCTCGCCACCCCTGCAGACACAGTCACGAGTCGGGGCCTCCAGGGTTCCTGACCCACACGTTACAGATCGGGGGTCCCCAGCCCCTCCTCAGCCTCAGTCATTTGTTAGACTGTCTCACAGGCCTCCGAGAAGCAGCTTGCCTGCTGGATTACCGGTTTCTTATAAAAGCTGTAACATAGATGAAGGCTGTCCTCCTGGCTTGCAGGAAGGAAGCTGCCGTCCCCCCATGTCTGCACATGGGGGAGGTGCGGGGGTGAGGGAGAGGGTTCTTGCTCTCCTAGATTTCCCCCGTGCTTCCCCATTCCCACTGTTAAAGGAAAATACTGGATTTCTAACAATTTCACGTCAGCCCGCTTGTGTGGGGTAATTCGCACTCAGAGTCAGCATCCCAGTCCCTCCCCTCCCGCCCCCCCCCCAAATCCTCCTCCAGGGTGTGGCTCCAGGGCGCCATCCACAGGGAGTTCTGTCTTCCCTGTTCACACCCCCTCTCCTCCTTATTTCTCAGTCCTTCTCCCATATCTCCCTCCTCCTGCTCCTGCAGCTGCCCTTAGCAGCCCAGCTTTGACTGCCATCGTGTGGCAACAGAATGAAATTCGCCTGAGCGAGAAGCAGGCCAGTCCTAGGACACGGTGAGGCGTGCCGGACGCCCAGGTGATCTGGGCAGGGGGTTCCTTTTGAATCATGATCCCTGCATGAGGCATCATTAAACAAGCTGTTCGTTCCACATGCAGCCCACGTGCTCACCAGGAGCAGAGGAGGAAAAGCCAGCCAGCGGCCCTTAAACCACTTTGTTTTCTTTCTATAAAGATTTTTATTGATTTATTTCGTTTTAGAGAGAGAGAGGATGGGGGGGAGAGAGAGAGGTCTACTTGATGTGTTCATTGGTGGACTCTTGTATGTGCCCTGACGGGGGATCAACCCACAACCTCGGCGTATTAGATGATGCTCTAAGCAACTGGGCTCCGTGCTGGCCACTGGGACTCGGGGGACATGAGGGACAGTCTGCTGGGGTCTCCAGAAACCTCGAGTGGCCACTGCCACACAAGTCTCCCTACCTTTGCCTCGAACACGCTATCAAGTCTGTGGGTACGATAGTCACTTAGCAAGGATAAGGGACAAGCTTGAGTCCCAAAAGCCACCACCCTCACCAGTACAAGCATTGGTCCTCTGCGACACGCTTGAGAAGCTGCTAGGAACAGAACCCACCTACAGGCCAACGTCTGGTCCCTGGAGACAGCATCCCCCAGCTGAGCCGGGTCCCCCACATCCCTCCCCACCCTCACAAGCTGTGGCACTCAAGGCCTGTCACTCACCTGTGCATGGCAGCCCGCGTTCATCACTGCATCGCTGCACTATTCACAGCCAAGGGGCGGAAGCCACCCAGGTGCTCGCGGCCAGGTGCGTGGTGAACAGAATGTGGTGCTTACATACAATGGAACGTTACCCAGCTCACAAAGGAAGGAGGTGTTGACACGTGCTGCCCCGCGGATGAACCTTGAAGACGTGATTCGGAGTGAGAAAGGCCAGTCACCAAAGGACAAATGCTGCTTGATTCCATGTACATGAAGCTTCTAGAGCAGGCACAGTCAGAGAGGCAGAAGGTGGAACCGTGGCTGCCAGGGGAAGGGGGGGATGGGGAGTTCGGGTTTAATGGGCACAGAGTTTCAGTTTTGCAAGATGAGGGAGATCTGAAGATGGGTTGCACAACAAGGTGAATGTATTTAACACTACTTCATGCACACTTAGGAATAGTGATGCCTGGCCGGCATGGCTCAGTGGCTGAGTGTCAACCTATGAACCAGGAGGTCACAGTTCGGTTCCAAGTCCGGGCATCTGCCCGGGTTGTGGGCTTAATCCCGTGTGGGATGTGCAGGAGGCAGCGGATGGATGATTTTCTCCCATCCTTGATGTTTCTGCCTCTCTCTCACTCTCCCTTCATCTCTGAAATCAATAGAAATATATTTTTAAAAAGGAAAAATACTTACAATGGTAAATTTTATGTTACTTGTTTTTACCACAATAAAAAGTAAATAAAAATGAATTACCTGGAAATCTTTCCAGCATTAGAGCAAAAGGGCCCCAAAATGACCACCAGGGGGCGCTGTACAGCCATTCCTATGTCATTTCGATGGTAGTTTCTAGGGGTGCTGGAGGAAATACTAGGGTCCCTGAGAAAGTTAGATCTCTCTCCTCTCTCTTCTTTCCTCTCTCCTCCCTCTTTTCCCCTCCTCCCTCTCTCCTCTCCTCCACCCTCTCTCCAGGTTGAACCAGATCTGCTCAGCAATCCAGGGACATCCCTGTCCCATCCCACTCTGAGCCCCGTTTTTGCTCTGGGTCCCTTCCCTCTGTGTTGGAGACACAGCGGTCCTGGGTATTGTGTGCCCACCTGCCCCGCTGCACTCAGGCCTCCAGATTGCCCAGGCCCTGGAGAAGAGGGGGAGGTGACAAGGACTCACCTGCCCCAGGTTGCCCAAAATGAGGGGGCATCGCTTTGGAAACGGGCCACACACCTATCCCAGGGCCAAGAGCGTCAAAGGATTTTCCGGTTCGGCTGCTCACTGTGCGTGTCATAACCTCGCTGGCCGTCAGTTTCCTACCTGTGAAATCTGTAATCGTACCTGGGAGGACTGAAATTGCTTAATAAAGTCCCCGAGCCCAGTCGGTGTGGCTTAGTAGTTGACCTATGAACCAGGAGGTCACAGTTCGATTCCCAGTCAGGGCACATGCCTGGGTTGCAGGCTTGATCCCCAGTAGGGGGTGTGCAGGAGGCAGCCAATCAACGATTCTCTCATCGTCGATGTTTCTCTCTCTCCTTCTCCCTTCCTCTCTGAAATCAATAAAAATATTTTCTAAAAATAAATAATGACTATGATGCCTAGTTCCCATTCCACAGCCACATCCGTGCTGGCCTGGGTCTGCGGCACCTCCCAGTGGCGTCCCCAGCACACGCCTGCTCTCCACTTTGTATTTTCTCCTAAGAAGTCCGCACCAGGAGCTTCTGGCCACAGGGTCAGCCATTTAACCAGGTCGGACTCAACTCTTGCATCCCAGTTAAGCCATCTCAAGGCAACTGAACTGCCTCATGGAACCTGAGGAAAAAACTGAACAGCAAATCGCTGGGAAGAGCAGACTCTGGATGTGGGCTCTTTGGGGAACCCTGAAGAGCCTCTCTCTCCTCCCCTCTGCCTCCCTCCCTAAGCCTGCTCGGTTCAGGGCACACCTGAACTCACTCCCTCCAGCCCACAGGCCTCACTGCCATTCCTGGAGCACACCACCACAGGGCCTTTGCACTTGCTGTGCCCTCGGCTTGTGGCTCACTGACTCCCTCCTTCAAGTCTCTTGGCTCAGCTGTCACTCAGTGGCACCTCCCTTGACCGACTGATTGAATATTGCCCCCTCCCCTGCTTGCTTGTTCTTTACGATTCGGGGCACCATGAACAGAGCCCTTATAAATATTCTCCCACGTGTCTGTAGCTGGAGATGGGCAGGAATTTCTCCAGGGTCCATACCTTAAGTAGAATCGCTGGGTCAGAGGCCTGCACGTGCTTGGCTTTAGGAGAGAAAGCCAGACTGTATTCCCACAGGGAGGAGCCAATTTACATGCCCACCAGCAACGTCTCAGATGTCATTTTCCTCCCGGGCACTCACACTTTACAATATACTAGAGGCCTGGTGCACAAAAATTTGTGCACTTGGGGAGGGGGGTCCCTCAGCTCGGCCTGTGCCCTCTCACAGTCTGGGACCCCTCGGGGGATGTCCACCTGCTGGCTTAGGCCTGCTTCCCGGGGGGATTGGGCCTAAGCTGTCAGACATCCCTCTGGCAGCTCGGGAGCCCTCGGGGGATGTCTACTTGCCAGCAGGGAGCAGGCCTAAGCTGCAGTCGGACATCCTTAGCACTGCTGAGGAGGCAGGAGAGGCTCCCACCACCACCACCGCTGTACTGGCAGCCGGCAGCCTGGCTTGTGGCTGAGCAGAGCTCCCGCTATGGGAGTGCACTGACCACCAGGGGCAGTTCCTGCATTGAGCATCTGCCCCCTAGTGGTCAATGTGTGTCATAGTGACCAGTCATTCCCAGTGGTTCTGCTATTAGGGTCAATTTGCATATTACCCTTTTATTATAAAGGATTATATATTTTATTTATTGTTTCTTTATTCTTTATCCCTCTCTCCTCACCACCACCACCCCCACACACACACAAACACACACACTCTAAAATGTCAGCACCAGGAGGGCAGAAACTTTGGACTCTTGTTCACTACTCTGTCCCCAGAGCCCAGATTGGTGACTGGCACATAGTAGTTGCTCAATAAATATCCCTGGCTGTATAAACAAGGTGATGGCCCAATACAAGCCTGAGAGCTCATATTTGTACTGTTGGCCCATAACCAGGAGATGGGCTAATTGAACCCTCTCTCCGTTTCAATCCTCCCCGTGCCCCCAATCCAGGAAAGGACCATTGACCAAAAACTACTGAAGCCTAGACTCCCAGGCCAACTGAACCAGCGTTTCTGAAGGTGGGGCTGCCCCTTCAGTCATTCCCCAGGGCTCTTAGGGTAAACTCTCCAACCCATGCTGGGGTGTCTGGGGCCCCACGTGGTGGCCCTGCCACTTGGTCTTCTCCATGCCCAGCCCTGCTCCATCTCTGGCCTCCTCTCTGTTGCTCTAACACACCAAGCTCTTTCCCACCCTGGGCCTTGGTGCATCCCTGTTCCCTCTGGTCTTCCTCTGCTTCGCCTATTAAGACCATGAACCTGCAGAGTCGCTGAAACGTCACCTCCTCTGAGAGGCCCTTCCTGGTTTCTGAGACCCAGTAAGATCCTGTTGGAGACCCTCAGGATATCTATGGCTCTGGCAACATTCTGTAAGCACACTGTGTGCGATTCTTTGGTTTGCCTCTTGCTCCCACTAGACTATGCTGTTTTGGTTTTCTCTGTCTCAGCACATGGCCCAGTGCCTGCCACGTCGACAGAATCCAGTGTTTGGGGGTGGGGGGCTGGTTGCGTAAGAGGAAAGGAGGGAGGGGCGGCAGGTACACTCACAGATGAATATTTAGATGAGTGAGTGCATAGAGGGATGGATAGATAATGAATAAGAGAACAACAACAAAAAGTGAGCTCATCTCCCTCTGCCGTCTTTCCAAGCTGCCATAATGGTGCGAAGTGGCCTGGCTGGCACTCTCAAGAGCATCCACAACGCCAAGAGAGAGGCCATCTCCAGCTTCCTTCGGCTCATGTTCGAAGCCATCGTCTGGTTTCTCCCTGTGGTCACGAAGCACGATCACAGGGGCAAGCTGAAATCACTGATGGTCACAGTGCGAGCATCACTGTGACCGTCTCTCACATGCTGCTGAGGTCAGGGTGAGGCGCCCCAGACCGGATGTGGAGCTCGAACCCCGAGGACAGCGGCCGAATCCCCTTCTTCCGTCTCATCCGTTTGACTTCGTCGCGCTGATGACCTCACTCATCACATGGCTGCGAGGAAGCAAGACGAGAAGTCGCAGAAGAGAAACTCACGGGCTTCTTTCTCTAGGGGTTTGATACATACACATTTTTTTTAAGTTCATGATTGAGGGCTTGTCCTATTGGCTTGTAAATGCCTGGCACATGACGGGTACTCAGCACCCCAGCACCATCATATACAGAGCACCGGCCGAATCATATGTGATGGATAAGACACAGTCCCCGGCCTGACCGGTTTGGCTCAGTGGAGAGAGCGTCGGCCTCGGACTGAAGGGTCCCAGGTTTGATTCCGGTGGAGGGCATGTACCTTGATTGCAGGCAATTCCCCGGTAGGGGGCATGCAGGAGGCAGCTGATCGATGCTTCTCTCTCATCGATGTTTCTAACTCTCTATCCCTTTCCCTTCCTCTCTCTGTGAAAAATCAATATTTTTTTTAAAAAGACACAATCCCTGGTCTCCTGGGTGTCTCCTCTAGCAGGGGCGGCACTGAAGTGGCTAATGGAGATCCAGTGTGTCCCATCGAGGTATGAGGAAAGGAGGAGAAGGGGAAATGGAATGAGTGCAGGGAAGGCTTCCTGGGGGAGGTGACATTGACTCAACCCTTAAATGGCATTATACAGTCTGGTGTCTGGGTTCTTCTTTGCAACTTCCTGGTAAATTTCCATGTGACCCTGAGCCAGGCTTTTCCCCACCGTGGGATCCCCAGGTCCCCTTCTCTAACAAGGTTGTTGAGTGTCACAGTCTCCTTTAAGAAGAAGAATCTGAACACAGAGCCCGTCTTCCCAGAAAAATGCACAGACACGTCTGTGTGTGAGGGCGGAGGAGGCCTCCACAGACCCCCCCCCCAGAAAGCCATCGGTGGAGCTGAGGCTAAGATCCCAGAGCTCAGGGGTCCTGGGGACCCACAGGCACCTCACCCTTATCCCTGCAGCGCTGGCCCTGCCCCCAGGCAGAACTGCTCTCTCTAGACTGCGCAGGCTCAAGCAAGCAGAATCAGTGACCCAATCTGGAAAAGCCCATCAGGCACTGGGCTGCGGACAGAGCAGGGGCCTGGGGAAGGGAGGTCACTCCCGCTGGCTGGGGAACCGGAGTTCAGATTCTGGGAAAGCGCCCCCGAGCAGCCTGCCCATGACCTCAACTAGTTTATCACCATCTGCCCTGGGGAGGAAGGGGCGCGTGGGCCGCCCTGGACAGGCTCCCAAACAGGCCACTGACCCCCATCTGCTGCCCAGACTGCAGTTCCCGGATGCATCCTTCATCTTCCCTAAACACCCGCGGCCCCGGGTGGTCCACCCCTCCCAGCTGATGTGTCCTCAGCCAGAGGAGGGAGAGCCGGCCATCCCCTCAACACGTGAGCCGCTGCCATCACCTGCATCCCTTCCCACCCACTTATTGAGTACCTATGGTTTGCAAGCATCTGTGAATGAGAGGAGGAGGGCTTGCACTTGTCTTCTCCGGAAGTCTCTGCCTCCTGGCCCAGGTCTCCCGCCACACTCCCAGCAGGATGCTGCTCTGGGTTGGTGTTTGGGCGCTGCTGTTAGCTGCTGTGTGATCTGGGCCTGTTTCTTGCCCTCTCTGGGCCTCAGTGACCCTCTATGTACACTTCAGATTCCATGATTCCACCCGCTCTGAAATGGGCCCCACCTCACGCCCCGCCCCCAGAATAGAAGAAGGAGAAGAGAAGGCTATTCGAGAAGGGTTTTAAGATCTTTCTTTAGACAGCCTCTGGATCTTGTTAATTCAGTCAAGCACGAATTGAGCACCTAGTATATGCCAGGCCCTGGACTGGGCAATGGGAATGTAGAGATGACCAAGCTTCAAGCCAGCGACCCGCAGGCACCACCCCGCGCCTGGCGTCCTGCTTGGCGCCCGGACAACCTCCTGGGTCCCAGGCGGGCCTGGCGGGGATTTAGGGCGCCCGGGGGACTCGCGTTAAGCGCTCTTGGCGGTGATCTGTCTCCTCCCCTTCCTCCTCCGCCCTCCCCACCCCTCCCCTCCCCTGTTCCCCTCCCCTCCCCTGAGCGCGCCGCGGCCGCCTCCCACCCGCGGGATCCCGGCGGCGGCAGCCGGCTCACGCGTCCGTCCGTCCGTCGGCGGCGTAGTCTGTCCGCGCGTGGCAAGCCCGGCGACCGGCACGGGCGGCGGCGGGCGGAGCGGGCGCGGAGGCGGGAGCGCGGCTCCCTCCCCTCCGGGAGGCGGCGGTGCCGAGCGCGACCGGGAGGCAGAGGCGAGGCAGAGGCGAGGCGGTGAGAGCGCGGCGCCCAGGGACCCCACCCCGCTCCTGCGGGCCGCGCGTGGGGAGGCTGGGCTGGAGGGGTGGAGGGGGTCTCGCCCCCAGGGCGGGAGCCAGGACGGCCCGGCGCCGGCTTCGCCTCTCCCAGGACGCGACCCCCGAGGGCCTGGGCCGCGCCTGCAGCCCGCGCATCCCCGCCGCCCCGCGCGCCCCGCATCCCTGGCGCGGGGAGGAGCGCGCTCGCTTGGGGAGCGGAGGAGGGGGCGTCGCAGGCGCGAGTCTCCCTCAGTCCTCCCCGGCCCGGGCCTGCCTGCGGGCCTGCCCGCGGGGACCGCGGCGGGACCCCTTCCCCCCCTCCTGCTGCCCACCCCCATCGGCTCCCCATTGTTCTCCGGGGAAGGCAGAGGGGGTGCCGCGCTCTAGTCTTAAAGGGCCCTCTCTCCTTCCCGTCTCCCGGCAGGTCGCGAGCACGAGTGGGGTGGGGCGTGCCCGCCGGCCCCCGCCCCCTGGGCCCTCCGCGCAGCTCGGGAGCCGCAGCCCGGAGGCCGGCTGGGGACACGCCGCCCCCTCCCCCGTGCGCTCTCCAGCCACCCGGCCTCCAGGACGCGGGAGCAGGGCCCGGGGACACCCCTGCAGCAGGAGCCGTCGGTGGGCGGCCCGGAGGAGGCCAGCAGCCCCACTGGACCAGGCACGGGGCCTGGGACGCAGTTGCGAGCGCAGAGGGCTGGCCAGGCGCCGGGCAGCAGCAGGCTGGGCCCCGCCTGCAGGGGACAGGCCCTGCGCTGACCGCGAAGCAGGACAGACCAGCCGGCCGGAGCCTGGACCCGGAGCAGGGGCGGCCGCCTCACTCCCTGCGCTGAGCCGAGGGATCCAAGGACTTTAGAGCCACGTTTGTCACAAGAAAGACACTTGCGGTCGTCCAGCACCAGCACCCACCTCGGATACAGCGCCGCGGGGAGGGGTCCTGGAGCCTGGGACCCTCCCACTCATGTAACTGAGGCCCCTGGGCCTCCTGGAGGCCGGGCAGTGAGGACGGAGGCCAGGCGGGCCTCGCTGCTTCCCTGGGGAGAGGGGCCGTCCCCCCGCCCGGGGTCCTGGCCCCGGAGGCGGCAGCGGCCATGTCCCGGCCAGGCCAGGGCATCATGATGCAGGGGAACGGGCTGGGCTTCCCGCCGCAGAACGTGGCCCGCGTGGTGGTGTGGGAGTGGCTGAATGAGCACAGCCGCTGGCGGCCCTACTCGGCCACCGTGTGCCACCACATCGAGAACGTGCTCAAGGAGGATGCCCGCGGCTCCGTGGTCCTGGGGCAGGTGGACGCCCAGCTGGTGCCCTACATCATCGACCTGCAGTCCATGCACCAGTTTCGCCAGGACACAGGTGAGCGGACTGGCTACCTACCCCGCCCCACCCCGCCCCATCCCACCCTGGGGCCAGGCGAGACACAAACGCCACCAGCATCACTCCCTCTCACCACCTCCGAGGTGGAAGCTGAAATCCCCCAGCATCCCTCAGGAGGGAGCGTGGGGCTTCAGGAAGGCCAGTCTGCTGAGCCAGCCTCCCCTCCTCCCCCAAAAAAGGGACGGCCTGGCCTCGTCCAGTTTAAGAGTTCAGTCCCAATCCAGCCTCTCAGTTGCAGGGCCTTCGGCAAGTTACATCATCACCTCTCCCAGGCTCAGTTTCCTCATCTGTAAAATGGATTCATAGCTCTCACCGCCGTGTGAGGATTGAACAAAACCGGGCTCGCTGAGTACTGAACGCTGGACACTAGCACTCAGTTATCGCAGGGAGAGGACTTCCCATGCACCCCCTCACTGATTTTCCCCCGTCACGGGCAGTTACGTCGTATGACTGTGTTAGTATTAGCAGCCACCCCTCCCATTGTACAGAGGAAGCAACTGAGTGATTTAAACTCAGAGCTGGGATTCAAGCCCGGGCCACTGACTCCCACAGCCAGAGCTCCGAACTGGCACCCTCTACTGGCCCCACCTGTTGGTGGTGTCGGGATGGCGTGATGCTGGTGGTGTTGGTGGGGGGCGGGGCTGGAATGATGGCGGAGGTAGAGTTGGTGGTGGGAGTAGCGACTGTGGTGCTGGCGGCTGTGTTGGTGGTTGTCTTGGGGTTGATGAGATGGGGCGGTGGCGAGGGAGAGAATGAGGCTGGTGGCAGTCTTGGCGGTGGTGTGATAGGTGACCACAGTGATAAAAATGGGGAGGTCCAGTCCCGGCCGTTTTGTTCTGGAGACGTGCCATCACCACGGAGGTCTCCCCGAGTCGTTGCTGCCTGGTGGTCTCTGTGACAAGCTGGTGGGCAGTGGGGGATGGTGAGGCCCAGCCTCATGGAGGCTGCCGAGAAACCCTTCCTGTTCCACCCCAAGGGCCAGCTGGCGGGGGCTTGGGGGATTTCCTGGGAATCCCCGGATGGCAGGACCACAGGGAACAGCCTTGGAGACGGCAGGACACGTCCCTTCTCTCTAGAGCTGCGCCGTCCAATGTGGCAGCCGCGAACCCCAGGCGGCTATTTAAGTTGACATGAATTTAAGTTAAACGCAATTTACAGTTCAGGTCCTCGGTCCTGCTAGCCACATTGCCAGGGCTCGGTAGCCACCTGTATCACATGACTGACACATGGGACAGATAGATCCAGAACGGGGTGGGGGGGAGGGGCCGTCATCGCAGAAAGTGCTGAGGGTCACTCTGCACCAGGACACGCGGTGCTCGCCGCATGGTCGCCCGCCGAGTGTGGGAACGCAGGCGAACCCGTCACAAATGGTTTATTGGCGTTACTTCTCAGAACATCTATGTTCCCATAACTCCAGGCTTTGACTGCGGTCACCGGTGTGCCAAGCTTTCGTTCACGCCACCATGTGATCGTTTGTTCATTTCCTGCTGTGTGTCCAACCCTGTGCTGAGCACCAGGCCACTGCAGGGCGCTGGCCCTGAGCAGAGGGCTAGTCGGTGTAGGCAGAGAGCAAACACACATGTAATCTCACAGATAATCAGCGGCAGGTCTGCGAACATGAAGTAAACCTAGCCTAGGGGTGGTCACGGAAGGGATGTGAGAACCGGAGTTGGAAGAGTAAGCAAAGGGTGCCCATGTTCTGGGCAGGGAAACAGTGCAAAGGCCCTGGGGTAGGAAGGAGAGGACGTGTGAATCCATTGTGTTTGGTGCCGTAATTTTGAGGAAGGTGATACAAGATGAGGGGGGAGCCCGGCCTGGACGGCCACGAAAAGGACTTTAAATGTTTTGAACAAATCACCATCGCATCCTTGCGCCCATTCTCCCAGAGGCCTGTGCTCTGGTTTCTCCCAGAGGCTGAGGTCGGCCACAGGAGGCAGGTTTTCTTGCGGCTCGAGCTGGTGCCGGATGGAAACGTTCCAGGGTCTGGTTTGGGGAGTTGGGTTCCTTAGAACAGGGGTAGTCACCCCCAAGGCTGCCTCGCCGGCCATTTTGTCTTTGATTCTCCATCCGTCCCTCCCCCCCCATGTTGGGGCCCTTTTCACAGCACCCCCACTTGAGTTCCTCGCTCCTCCACCCCCCCCAGCAGCCTTTCCTCTCAGCCACCCCTCTGCCACAGGACAGCCTCTCTGGGTCCCCCAGAGGTTCCGCTTCAGTCACTTCCCCACACCCCCTCCCTCCCGGAACTGCTCACTCCACACCTGCTCCTGTTTGCCGGAAAAGGGGAAAAAGCCCTCATCCCTCTGTGGACTCCTGGGAGCCTGCCCAGACCCCCAGCGAGGGAGGAAGACTGGGAACCTCTGGGGCTGGGAGTGGGGGGGGGGACCTAGAAAGGCTGGAAGACTGCTAGGGGGAGGGGCCGATGCCTCCGCACCAGACATGTCATAGTGTGCACTCCACTTCTCCCAGGACATATTGTCCTCATTGTTAGTGGACCAGGGAAGACCCGCAGGCTGGTGTCCTCACCTCTCCAGGCCTCAGTTTCCACATCTGTAAAATGGACAACAGCGTCTCTTTGCTAGGAAAGTTGTTGGGTTGATGGAAAGAACCAAGTCTGATATTTTATCCCACAAACCTTGACTATATGCCTAACATGTGCTGAATATTATGGATCCACAAGACGAGTGGCAGGTCCTAAATCTTAAAAAGATTCCCTCTCCTCTCCTCTCTTCCTTCCCTCCCTCCCTCCCTCAAAACAGTATAAAGTTGTAAAACCTAAAGCTTGCATATATGTACTGAAATAGACACAGCTTCTATCTAGATCTTGTCATTGTAAAATCCTCGATACGTCCATTGAGGCTGAACTTGAACTTGGGGGATACAGCAGCATGCCCAGCTTTGCTAGTGCCCTGACATTGGAGCCAGCAGACTTTCCAAGAAGGTCAGATAGGACATATTTTAGCCTGTGTGGGCCCCACAGTCTCTGCTGAAACAGCTTGACGACACTGCGGTAGCGCGGGAGCAGCCACGGACGGTGTGTAGATGAATGGATGCGGCCATGCTCTCACTCTCAGCTCGTGAGCTGCGCAAAAGCAGGCGGAAGGCAGTGGCCTGGGCTGCAGTGTGCCAACCCCGGCCATCGTGTTCTTACCCTGCACGTGGGGCAAGCAGTGCTGGTGCCACGCACGCCCGGCGCGGTGTATGCCGAGTTGCCTGCTTGTGTGTGCTGGGGTAGGTGCCCATGCGGGTGCAGGCACACACACACAGCACCGGCCCACGTGAATGCCACCCCTAAAGGAAAGCCAGGTGACAGGCTTGGACCGCAGGCGGGGCTGCTGTTTGCTGGGCCGGTGCCCCCTCCCCTCTCCCTCAGGGGCTGCTGCCATTGCCGCCCACAGCAGGTGCGGTTCCCTTTGAAGCCTGGCAGGTCCAGGTGGAGGGGAATGCTGTGACCCTGGGCCACATGACCCCCGTGAGGCCACAGCTTCCCTGAGGGTCATTTGCAGCCCCACCCCCTCCCCTGGAGCCTGGCTTTTCCTTGCAATCCCCACAATCAGACAGAGACGTGATTTAGCCACTTTCTAGGCAATTTCCAGATTCCTCCCTGGATTCCCAGGGCTGGGGGCAGGGCGCAGGCGCACCTTTCTGACTGCCGGTGTCTCCCATCCTCCTCTCCCTCTGTGGCTGGGGGGACGTATGGCAGCCTTCTGCTCGTTCTGCAGCTGGGACAGCTGAGGTTGGGGCGGGGGGGGGGGGCGGGCAGGCTGGGGACCATCCACACCTGCTGTCCCCAAGGCTCAAAACACGACTGTGCCCGCACTCCCAAGCTGCCAGGCTTGAGTCACAGGTGGCCCCCACTTCAGCATCTCCCAAGCCGACATCATCCCTTGGACGGGTGACCTGGGCCTGGTCCCTGCCTTTATGGGCACATCTGTCTGCAGGCACCTTCAGGCTATTGGAAACTGGGGGAGGGGGTGCCCAGATGGAGGAGCAGTGGTCACCAGGGAAAACACGGCCAGAATGTAGACTCCTGGGCAGATCATTGTACAGATAGCAAAGTGAGGTTCAGAAGAAAGGATATATGCACCCCTATGTTCATAGCAGCACAGTTTACCACAGCTAAGGTTTGGAAACAGCCTAAGTGCCATCAGCAGATGAGTGGATTAGAAAACTGTGGTACATCTACACAATGGAATACTATACTGCTATAAAAAAGGAATTTTTACCATTTGCAGCAGCATGGATGGAACTGGAGAGCATTATGCTAAGTGAAATAAGCCAGTCAATGAAAGAAAAATACCACATGATCTCACTTATTTATGGATAATAAAGACCATTATAAATTGATGAACATAAACAGATACAGAGGCAGAACAGCATTGAACAGACCGTCAAACTACAGCTGGAAGGCTCGGGAGGGTTGGGGGGGAGTTGAGAGATGAACTGAAGGACTTGTATGCATGCATATAAGCATAATCAGTGGACACAAGACACTGGCGGGTAGGGGAGGAGGGGAGAAGGTCAAGGGGAAAAAATGGAGACTTATATAACTCTCTTTGTAATACTTTAAGCAATAAAACAAAATTTTTTTAAAAAAGAAAGAAAACAGGCTCAGAGAGGATGAGTAACCTTCCCAAGGTAACACAGCCAAGCCATCTCAAGCTGGAACCAGGCCTTTCAAACAGCTCTCAGCGATAAAGAACAAGGTGGCCTTCAATGCTGGGCTGAGAAAGTCCCCTCTCCCTTCCCCCTTGAGAGCTGAGTTGGGATCCGTTATCAGGGTTTCTAGCTCCCTAGTCACAGGACCCTAGGGACCCTCTCCCAGCCAAGCACGGAGGCACAGGGCGCTGGGCCAACATCAGGGCGAGAGGGTTGCGCATGTTTGGGTGGGGAGGTGTCTGTGCCACGTGGTGCAGGTTCATCCACACATGGGTCTTCCACCTGTCACACTGCCTCCATTTCCACCATTACAGAGCCCCCCCCCCCCCTTTGGCCTCTGGCTGCTCGCCTGGCTCTGGAGTCCCTTCTGACACCAGCAGTCCATCCTCACCTTTACTTACAGTCAGAGGTGCCTGCTCAGTGCCAGGCCCTGGGCCAGGTCCTGGGACCCCTACCTAATGGGTGTAGGAGCCCAGTGGAGGCAAAGGCAGGGAAGTGATGGGAGTAGCCATTGAGCCCTCTGACCATGAGGCCACGGGGAGGGGCCTTGGCTAACTTTGTGACCACGGGCAAGCCCCTCCAACCTCTCAGAGCCTCAGTTCCCTGAACCAAAATGGGAATGAGCATAGGCCGTACCTGAGAGGCCGTCATGAGGATCAGATGAGGAAATACAGGTAAAGCACAAAGAACGTCACTGTGCACATAATTAGCCCTCGAGCTCAAGCAGGAAAAATGTAAATGCCTCATGGGAGCGGTGCCTTGGCCAGGCGCCTGAGGCCTCCGAGGGGGAGGGCTTCCTGGAGGGAGTCCTCAGAAGGTCTGTCTGGTTTGAGGAACAGTTGGAGGTGGAGGGAACAGTATCCGCGAGGTCCTGGAGAAGACCTGGGGCCTGGGTGGAAGGGAGGCTGTGACAGAAGAAAGAGGAAGGGGGGGGGGGTGGAAGGGAGGCCTCTTGGGTCCCATGGGGCCTGGCTGGGTTGCCAGCTGCTGCTTGTTAGTTGTCAGGCCCCAAGGGACCCAGAGCCACGCTGCAGAACCAGCCTTAATTATGGGTCCTCAGAGGCCAGAGCTGGAGCTGATGCAGACACTTCCTTACAGTCCGGCTGGCTCTCTCCACCAGCCAGCAGGCATTGCCCCATTTGTCACATAGCAAGGCTGAGGCTCAGGGGGCGCCATGGGCCCAAGCAAGGAGGAGGTCAGTCGGAGATTCAGGTCCAGGTCGGCAGTGCCCACCCCACGCCCACCCCGCCTGCCCCAGCACCTTGGACAGCGCCATCAGGGCTCTGCCCACTCCTGCTGGGTTAGGGGTGAGGGATCCTGGGCCAGATCCTCCTCCCTGGCCCTCTCTCTCCTCTCACATCCTTGTCCCCCTTCCCTCTCCATCCTCTCCTGCTCTCTCCCAGCCCTCCGGCCTCATGGGTCTAAGGGAGCTGTAGAGTCCGACCTAGAGATGAGGGAGGTGATAGCAGCTGTGACGGGAGGTGGCGGGCTGGAGTAGGGAGGTGATGGGGAAGGTGATGAGAGCTGGGGTGGGGGAGGGATGGGAGGCGATGGGGCTATGATTGGAGCTATTTGTGATAAGGTGGAGGGAGGGGGCACGAAGAAGCGGGCAGATGGGGAGGGTAATAGCGCTGTCTGTCGTGGGGAGGTGATGGGAGAGGCGATAGGGATGCCGTGGGGGCTGTGACCGAGGTAGTGAAGAAGGTGAGAGTGCAG
>PVJC01032660.1:0-21676 GCA_004026665.1 Murina feae
CAGTTAGGGGGATCAGGCAGGCAGGCAGGCAGGCAGAGTGGTTAGGGCAGGCAGGCAGGTTAGCGGTTAAGAACCAGAGATCCTGGATTGTGCGAGTCCCCAAGAACTCCATATTAGAGAGGGTGCAGGTTGGGCTGAAGGACCATCCCCCCGTACCCCCCACGCCCATGCACGAATTTCGTGCACCGGGCCCCTAGTAGATTTTATAAAATAATGTGATGCGTGATAAATCAGAATATGCATTTGACCATATTTTGTAACATTTTCCCAAGAATTAAATGTACATACATCCTAACTAATAAAAGCGTAATATTAAAATTAACTATTTCTTCGGGATGCCTAAGCCACGCCCACCAGCCAATCAGAGTGACTGTATGCAAATTAACCCAGCCAACATGGAGGCCGGCACTCAGGATCTGAGTAAACAGGCAGCGTCCATTGCAGCAGGAGTGAAACTCTTTGCAGGCTGCCTGGGCTTCTCTCTGCTCCAGAGAACATCATATTTGCAACGAGTGTTTCAATCCTAGGAGCTGAAGCAAACAGCAGACCAGGCCTGACTTCTAATTAAACATTGTTTCATTATAGAAGCCAGAGCTGAAGCAGAGAGGAGGTTTCCTTACTAGGCTCCAGCTTAAAGAAACAGTGTATCAATTATAGAAGATAAATAAACCCAGAAACCTGCTTCTAGCCAGCCTTGCTGGGACATTGGGTCAATGGGAGCTGTGGGCAGACTGAAATTCTGAAAACAGCCATCAGCCCATCACCCATGCTGGCCACAACCCAGTGGGGTGAGGATCCACACTGGGGGGCTTGGTCAGCCTGCAAACAGCCATCAGCCCCTCACCCAGGCTGGCCAGGTACCCCAGTAGGGACCCAAAATGTGAAAGGACTTTGGGCAGCCTGAAAACAGCCCTCAGACCGTCACCCAGGCTGACCAGACACACCAGCAGGTGGACATCCCCAGAGGGGTCCCAGACTGTGAGAGGGCACAGGTCAGGCTGATGGACCTCCCGAGTGCACAAATTTTTGTGCACCAGGCCCCTAGTCTTTTAATAAAGCAGAGGCTGTAGGGACATTAATCCATCTCTGAAGAAAATATATTTTCTGCCACCCAAAACTTTATTTTTTTAAATTATCAAACAAAAATTTTTCCTGTGGCAAGTTACATGTACCTATTATTAGATTATAAAGCATTGCATTACGGTGGTTGTTTGGGATTCATTTATTTCAGTTATGTGGCAATTTTTGAATGTTTATTCTATTATTTTGTTATGGTTGAATAATTTTAATTAGATATTATCTAGATTTACTTTAATTAGAACCAAGTACTGTGTAGGAATAATTTTAAAATAATAACTTAAAAATACATTGCTTGTGATTCTAAATAGAATCTATGTTGATTTATCAACCAAAACATCCTAACCTGGTTATGACATTTATTTCTGAAAATAGTAAAGCAGCAAATAGAGGTTTCTTTATAAACATACAGTATAATTATTTTCTGGAAGGTTGAAAAGAATTGATGTGAAGTTATAAATAATGTTTACTAAAACAAATGACAGAATAAAAGAATATTGCTATCAATTATAATATCATTTTCTTTTACCTAGTGTGGACAAAAGCTTAATCAATAAAACTACCCATTTTTAAATATCTTCAACTTACAACACTTGTCAAAAGTCACTTAAGTCAGCTTGGCCTGGGCAGATGGCTCAGTGGTTGTGTGTCAACCTAAGGTTACGGTTCAATTCCTGGTAAGGGCACATGCCTGGGTTGTGGGCTCCATCCCCAGAAAGAGATGTGCAGGAAGCAGCAGATCAATGATTTATTATCAATAATGATTGATTTATATATATTTTTTTGAATCAGAGAGAAAGGAAGAGGAAGAGAGAGATAGACAAATCAATAATGATAATAAATCATTGATCTGCTGCCTCCTGCACATCTCTTGGAGATCTATCTATCATCTGTTGTACTACTTATCTATCACTTGTTGTAATACTTTAAGCAATGAAATAAAAAAAAATAAGTAGTCTTACAAACAATAAAAAAAATATATATATATATATATTTTTAAAAGTCACTTAAATCAGAGAGAAGTAATAACTATAGTGCATTACAGTCTAGTTTAAAAATCAGCTGAAAAAATATTTAATAAGTTGCCATACTGGGAGGTTTGTTTGGGACAATTTTTAAATAATTAGTATTTGTGTTAGATTTTCAAGATGACTGCAGAGTAGGTAGAAGCTGCACTCCTCTCCTCATAGAATCACACCAGATTTACAGCCAAATTATAGAGTAATCAACCTGAGTGACCAACTAAAGAACAGCTAACCAGAAGGAATATTACATCCTAGGATTTATGGAAGTAGCATCATAGAGACTGGTGGAAAGAGAGGGCTGGCCCCACACCATGTGCAGTGTCTGAAAAGCCAAAGGAATATCTTGGCTGCACAAGTCCCTCTTCAGGAGTATGGAATCTCAACCCCATGCCAGAACCCGCAGCTGAGATCACTTGGGCTGGGAAGTGGAGCTTGCATAGCATCTGGCAGTGAAAATCAGCAAGTGTTCTGTCTCTCAGGAAGAGGAGAGAGTCTGCCAGAATTTCAGGTACTTTTCTAAAGGGTTAAAGAACAAGAGCTTGCTCTTAGGTACTCACCCAGGATTCTGGTAGAGGGGAGAAAAAACAGGGCATATGGGAGTTATTAAAAAAGAAGATCTGATAGCATGACTTCAAAGAGAGATCTGGAGGGTCAGCTACTGAGGTCCCAGTCCTGAGTCAATATCTTAAGGAAGTGCTACCTTCCCAGGGTTGGGAACTATTCTTACAGCACCAGCTTGGGAGTGCACTAATCCTATCCTCCAAACACTGGTGACACACACCTGCAGGGTCAACTAGTACCACCCCCAAACGTGAGTCTGTTTAGCTCAAATCCTTTTCCTAAATCCTGGTGGCCTTACCTTACTAAGCTCAGTCCCTTGGGTGAAGGAATGGTCACTAAGATCTAGAACCTTCCAGGCGTGTCTACTTCAGAGGCTCTGGTCTGGGGCTCAAGCAGAGCAGCTACACAGCTAAAGGGAAGTGTAGAGCTTGATCCCCAACTGTGGGCTTAGCTGGCACCACCCCAACAGAAGACTGTCATGATCTGTTTTCCCAATTTCTGGGAGTCTCTCCCTGCTGAGTTTGTTCTGGTAGAGGTAATAGCTGGCTGCACCCAAACTGAATAGGTGGTATTCTCCTCCTATGGGAACTAGAGTTAAAGACTATAGCATAAACTGAGTGGTATGGCTCTGGGATAGGGGCCAGATTCTCCCCATTGAGTGCCTGATCATGCTGCCTCCAAGTAGGAAACCACTAGCCTCATCATCTTTACCCAGTTGTCCATCCTTCAGAGCCTGCAAAATGTATAAGGGGTAGGGAGTGCAGCTTGGGCCCTCTGCACAGACTTTCTTCAAAAATCTCTGGAGGAAGTCCAGGCAGTCTCAGGGGTGATAGTACAGCCAACAGGTGGCTGCCAAACTCAGAGAAGCTTGGACATTTTATTGGTCTGCCTGCCCCTAGCTTAAAGATGCAGGAAGCTACTCTTGTGCACAGCTTAGTCAGTCCCATGCACACCCAGGCCCAGTAGACACAGCCACAATCAGTGAATACTATGGTGGTTCCAGACAGGTGAGCCAAGATCAGTTACACACAACTGACACCGACCTGCACTGGAATCCTGATGAGCTTCAAACTTAACCAGAGCTTGACCAAACTAGCCACACAAATGTCTTAGCCAAAGGAGGACTCCAGACCCTGCTGGGAACAACTCCACCGCAGGGGGAAGCCCGAGAACAATGACTTATATGTGGTGAACAAGGTCTATTCTTATAGTCAGCCAGCCTGAGGGTTAACTCCACTCATGAACAGGCTAACTGAATTTAAGTCTCAACTACAAAAGGAGGGGGCACATTTTTCACACAAGAAACATTTCGGGAGTACCTAGCTAAGGTGATCTAGATGACTGTGCCACTGACACCCACGAAACACCTGCATCAGAAAGCCCTCATAACAAGCTTGAGTCATAGCAGATATATCTAGCACCTAACACAAAAAGGCAAACAAAATGGGAGGACAAAGAAATATGCCCCCCAAAAGAGCAAGAGAATTCCTCAGAAAAATAATTAAATAAAATGGAAGCACTCAAGGTACCAGATACAACTTATAACAATGGTTATAAGAATGCTCAATGACCTTAGGGAAACAATGAATGGTTTCAGTGGACTTAAACAGATAGTAGGCATTAAAGAGGACAAAGAGACCATAAAAAAGAACCAGCCACCAGTGAAGAATACAGTATCTGAAATTAAGAGTACACTAGACAGAATCAGCAGCAGGTTAAATGAAGCAGAAGATCAAACAGTGATTTAGAGGACAAGATAACAGTAAGTATCCAAGCAGAGCAACAACGAAAAAAAAGATTTTTTTTAAGTGAGGAAAGTCTAAGGAATCTTTAAGACGCCATCCATTGTATCCACGTCATAGTGATACAAATAGAAGAGGTGAGCAAGAGATCCACAACCCGTTTGAAAAGATGGCTGAAAACTTCCCAATCCTGATGAAAAAGAGCCACACAATACATGACATACAAAATGTCTCTATAAAGATAAACCTAAAGAAGCTCACATCAAGACACATCATAATTAAAATGTCAAAGCGTAAAGACAAAGAGAGATTCTTAAAAGCAGCAAGTAAAGACAAGGGAACTCACGTAGGCTGTCGGCAGTTTTCTCAACAGAAACACTTCAGGCTAGAAGAGATTGGCATGAAATATTCAAAGTGATGAAAAGCAAAGACTTCAACGGAGTTAACTCTATCCAGCAAGGCTACCATTTAAAATGGAAGATGAAATAAAGAGCTTCCAAGAAAAACAAAGAAAAAAAAAACAACCTAAAAAATTCATTACCACCAAACCAGTATTTCAAGAAATGTTAAAGAAACTGCTTTAAGAGAACTATTGAATTTTGAAGGCATATATAATCACTTTAGTAAACCACTTTAATTTTGATAACTTTAAATTTCCTTTTCCTGATTTTCTAAACAATATAGATATTGTCTGAATGTAAGTTTTGTTTTCCTCTTTATTGGCATTTATAGCCCTTTTATCTTTATCTCATTGTATTTAATACAATTACTTGTACTACATTCTCTCTTATTTGATTGCAAGCAATTCTTTTATTACTAGAGGCCTGATGCATGAATTCATGGACCAGTGGGGTCCCTCAGCCTAGCCTGTGGGTACTGGGCCAAAACTGGCTTTCCAACATCCCCTGAGGGGTCCCAGATTGTGAGATGGTGCAGGCCAGGCTGAGGGACCCCACCAGTGCACGATCAGGACTGGGGAGGGATGCAAGAGGCTGGCCCACCGCGGAGGGACTATGGTAAGACTACAGGGCATGTCTAGGCCATCTTGCTCAATCCTGATCAACCAGACCACAGCAACAAGCTAACTTATGTGTTGGGGCATCTGCCATCTGGTGGTCAGTGCATGTTATAGCAACTGGTTAAGTAGTATTAGCATACATTCACATATTACGCTTTGATTGGTTGAACAGATGACCAGACAACCGAACACTCACCATATTAGGCTTTTATTATATAGGACTAGGGGCCCGGTGCACGAAATTCATATACAGGGAAAGGTTCCTCAGCTCAGCCTGCCCCTTCTCACATATTGGGAGCCCTCAGGGGGTGTCCTACTGATGGCTTAGGCACGCTCCCTGATCCCCTTGGGGAACGGGCCTAAGCCACAGTCTGGCCTCCCTTTGTGGGAGGCAACCAGGTTAATTAGAGGAAGCCACCAGCCCCATCACCCCACTGCTGCAGCCACTGCCAGTCACCTCAGCCACCTGAGGATATGTTTCCATTGATTTTTAGAGAATGTGGAAGAGAAGGGAAAAACAGAGAGAAACATCAAAGTGAGAGGAACATTTTGATTGATTGCCTCCTGCATGAACCCTGCCCTGGGCCCCAGCCAGGGAGGAGCCTGCAACCTAGGTACATGCCCTTGGTCAGAATTGAACCCAGACCCTGCAGTCAGCAGGCTGAGGCACTGAGCCAAATCAGCTAGGGCAGGATATGACATTTCTTCGCCCTCAAGCAGTGGACCTTCAATTTTTTCCTCCAGGAGTGAGGTGGAAAAACCCTAGATTGCCTTTTTGGACTCTTATTACCCAAGTTACTATGAATATTAACAGTGGCATACTGGGAGCTTAGCCAATGAGCAGTCAGAAAAGGTGTTTCCTCTGTAGTTCACTGCAATCACTGGCTCCACCCCTGCCCCTCCAATCCCAATCTACCCCTGCCCAAGCCTGTAACCTCTGGCTGAGGCTGCAGGCCTGGGCAGGGGACTCCCAAGCTCCTCTGATTGCCGGCTTCACAGAGCCCAGGCCTCTGTGATCACCAGCTCTGATCCTGCTCCCTGCTATGCCAGCTCTGCCCTTGCTCCAATGGCAACCTCCGGCCAAGGCTGCAGACCTGGGCAGGGGACCCCCTCTGCAATCACAGGCTCTTCCACTTCCCCTCCAATTGCTGTCTCTGCAGAGCCCAAGCCCCTGCAATCTCTGGCTTTGCCCCTGCCCATGCTTGAGGCCTCTGGCCCAGGCCTTATGCCTGGGTAGGGCACCCTCATACCCCTCTGATCACTAGCTCTGCCCCTGCCGCCTCTGATCACCAGCTCCACCTTTGCCCATGCCTGTGGCCTCTGACAAAGGCCTCTGTTCTGGGCAGAGGACCCCCAGGCCCCTCTGATAGCCTGTTCCTCCCCCTGGACCCCCCACCTTCCCTGCCACCTGCCTGGATAACAGGCCTGACACTTCAGTGGCAGGGCTAAGCCAAACTGAGTGCCACCATCTTTGTCAGAGAGTGACACCTAATTTGCATATTACTCTTTTATTAGATAGGATGTGGCTATGGGCTCCTCCATCCTTGTGTTCATGGGTGCAACCATCTTGTGGCTATGGTGGTGGCCATCTTTGTCACAAAGTGACTCCTAACTTGCATATTACTCTTTTATTAGATAGGATTATCCTAAGTGGTACTATTTCAAGTGTTTCACCAAGAAAAATTATTGGTGTTTCATTTTTGCAGTAAATATGCTATATTAATAATAAAATTTTCTTCTACTTTAGCTTTGCTAAGAGTTTTCATTAACTTGATGAGTTTAATTCTATCAAATTATTTTTAAGTAAGGTTAACATTTCTTTTTTTAAATATTTTTATTGATTTCAAAAAGGGAGGAAGAGGGAGAGAGAAATAAAAACATCAACGATGAGAGATAATCATTGGTAGGCTGCCTCCTGTATGACCCCCCCCCCCCCACACACACACATTGGGAGTCAAGCTCATAACCCTGGCATGTGCCCTGATCAGGAATAGAACAGTGACCTCCTGGCTCATAGGTCAATTCTCAACCACTGAGCCATACCTGCTGGCAAGATTACTATTTCTATTCAACTAGGGTCCCTGTTCACAAAAATTTGTGCATTGGGGGGCAGGGGGTCCCTCAGCCCAGCCTGTGCCCTCTCACACTCTGGGACCCCTCAGGAGATGTCCACCTGCTGGCATGCCTGGCCAGCCTGGGTCAGGGAATGATGGCTGTTTGCAGGCTGGCCAAGCCCCCCAATGTGGACCCTCACCCCATTGGGGTGCGGTCAGCCTTGGTGATGCTCTGAGGGCCGTTTTCAGGCTCCCCACAGCCCTATCAGGTTTTGGATCCCTACTGGGGTGCCTGGGCAGTCTGGGTTAGGAGCTGAGGGCCGTTTTCAGGCTGCCCGCAGTCCCTTCAGGATTCGAGTCCCTACTCGAGTACCAGGCCAGCCTGGGTGAGGGGATAAGGGCTGTTTTCAGGCTTTCAGGCTGCCCACAGCTCCCATTGACCCAAGGTCCCACCAAGGCTGGCTGGAATCAGGTTCTGGGGTTTATTTATCTTCTATAATTGAAACACTGTTGCTTTGAGCCAAGGCCTAGGCAGGTAAGGAAGCCTCCTGTTTGTTTCAGCACCATGGCTTCTACAATTAAAACATTTTTACTGTGAGCAGAGGCTCAGCTGGCCTATGCAGGCAGTTGCAATGGAAGCCTGCTGTTTACTCTAGCTCTGTGGCTGTCGGCCACCATCTTGGCTAGGTTAATTTGCATACAGCTGCTCTGATTGGCTGGTGGGCGTGGCTTGACTGGTGGGTGTGGCTTGGGAATCCCAGAGATATGGTTAATTTGCATATTACTCTTTTATTATATTAGATTCCTTCAGCCAACTAACATGCTGAGTTTAGTTAACATTTTTCAAATGTTGAATCATCCTTATACATGTGAAAAATGTAAGAGTTGATGATGAGCTGTTCTTATATGGACATGTAAATATTTAAGAATTGCAAATTTTCATATATTTGTAAGTAAAAATTGTCACCATTTACATTTTTTTCCATTATTTCTTGGTTTTGGTTTGAGAATTATCCTAATTTTATAAATCATCACTCATTTTCACTATTCTGGACAGTTTTTAAAGTATAGCTATTACTAGCTTTTAATGGTTTTGTAGCTCTAAGAAGTTACAGTCTAGGCCAGGTAGCATTTTTTTTTTAGATTAAAATATGTTTAAATGTTCCTCTAAGTTAATCATCTATTCTACTTGATTTACTTTTGATTATGTCTCATTATATATACTTTTTCACTCTGCTGTGCAGAATATTTTCACAGTAACTATCAATCACAAAATATCTAATCTAATAAAAGTGTAATATTGAAATTGACCATTTCTTCAGGATGCCTAAGCCACACCCACTAGTCTATCAGAGTGGCTGTATGAAAATTAACCCAGCCAAGATGGAGGCCGGCAGCCATGGAGTGGGTGGCGGCAGGTATGGCACTGGCAGTGGGTCTGTGGGGCCATCGTCTCTGACCAGGCTGGCCCGCCAGTAAGTGCCCCCTCCCACCACGGGACACTTAGTGCCGGGGCATGCCAGTCAGAGACAGGGGTTCTGAGGGCCGCCATGTCTGATCGGCAGAGCACGGTGGTGCTAAAAGCACCTTGCAGCACCCAGAGAGGCAGGTCCCCAGGCGTGCCTCCCATTGGCCAGCACAGGGTGCTAAGTACCCGCCCCCAGCCCGGCTGGGGGAGGGTACTTAGTCCCCTGCATGCCGCAGCTCCTGGGTCTGATCATCCTGGGTGGCTGGTGCTAAAAGTGCCTTTCGGCATCCAGAGAGGCGTGTCCCATCCACAGGGCGCTAAATCCAGGCTGGGGGTGGGTACTTAGCACTCTGCATTTGGTGGCTCCTCGGTCTAATCAGCCTGGGCAGCCAGTGCTAAAAGTGCCTTCCAGCACCAAGAGAGGCGGCTTGGTGGGCCACCGTGTCCCATCGGCCAGCACAGGGTGCTAAGCAAGCGACGGGAGAGAAAGCAATGGGGACCTACAGGCAGCACCCAGCAGGGCCTGCTTGGAGGTCACCATGATGGCCCCCGCACAGACAAGTGGGGGCTGCAGGCAGCACACAGCAGGACCTGCTGGGTGATGGTGGAACAGGGAAGCAGGGTGACCAGAGAGTAGGCAATCGGACTGCAGGCAGCACCCAGCAAGGGCTGCTGCACCGCCATGGGGGAGCAAGGAATTTCTGGGAGGTCACTGAGGTGACTCCCTAGCAGACAAGCATGCTGCAGGCAGCACACAGCAGGGTCTGCTGGGCAGTGGTGGCCACCATGGGGGAGCAGGCAAGCGGGCCACCAGAGAGCAGGCAATCTGACCAGCAGGCAGCACACAGCAGGGCCTGCTGAGCTGGGGCTGTGGCGAAGGGGGAGCCAATCAGGACCCACAGACAGCACCAGCAGGGCACCCTGCTGGGTGGTGGCAGTGGCAATTGGGGAGCAGGCAAGCAGGGCGACCATGGAGCAAGCAATGGGGACTCACAGGCAGCACCCAGCACGGACTGCTGGGCAGTGGCTGCATCCACCAGAGAGCAGGCAAGTGGGGTGACCCGTGAGCAGGCAATTGACCTGCAGACAGCACCCAGCAGGGCCTGCTTGCCCATCCCCATGGTGTGGAGCAGACAGGCCCGGCAGAGAGCAGAGAATCACATGAAGTGGACCCAAGCCATCAGTAGCACATCTCCTGAGGGCTCCCGAATTTGGGGTGGGGTGCAGGTTGGGCTGAGGAGCCTCCCCACCTGGCCTCCCCCTTCCCCACCTACCCGTGCACGAATTTCAT
Source organism: Murina feae (assembly GCA_004026665.1). Classification (NCBI taxonomy): domain Eukaryota; kingdom Metazoa; phylum Chordata; class Mammalia; order Chiroptera; family Vespertilionidae; genus Murina; species Murina feae. The sequence continues at coordinate 10,237 of PVJC01032660.1, forward strand.
GCACTGGGCCCCTAGTATCCTTAATAGTCTTATATCAGCTTTTATCAAGAAATACAGTTGAATTCATATAATCTTTTTTTTTAATATTGATTGTTGAAACTATTATATATGTTCCCCTTATTTCCCCCATTGACCTCTTCTAGCCCACCCCTGCTCCTCACCCGAGGCCTTCACTCCTTATTGTCTGTGTCCATGGGTTATGCATATATGCATACAAGTTCTTTTATTGATCTCTTTCGACCTACCCACCCACCCTCACCCTTCCCTCTGAAATTCTGCAGCCTGTTCTATGCTTCTATGTCTCTGGAACGATTTTGTTCATCTTTTTATTCTGTTCACTAGATTCCACATATGAGTGAGATCATATGATACTTGTCTTTTTCTGACTAGTTTATTTCCCTTAGCTCAATAGTGTTCAGTTCCCTCCATGCTGTTTCAAAGGGTAACAGATCCATAGTATTCCATGATATAGTTACTTTTTTCTCCACTCACTTACTGATGGGCACTTGGGCTGTTTCCAGATCTTAGTTATTGTAAATTGCACTGCTATGAACATAGGGGTGCATACATACTTTCTGATTAGTGTTTTGGGTTCCTTAGGATATATTCCTAGATATGGGGTCACTGAGTCATATGGAAGTTCCATATATCATTTTTTGAAGAAACTCCATGTCATTTTCCATAATGGCTGCACCAGTCTGCATTTCCACCAGCCGTGTATTAGGTTTCCCTTCTCTCCACATACTTGCCAGCACTTGTCATTTGTTGATTTGCTGATGGTAGCCATTCTGACAGGTGTGAGGTGATAAAGCATTGTCATTTTAATTTGCATCGCTTTGGTAAGTGATAACTTTTAGCACTTTTTCATATGACTCTTGGCCATCTGTATGTCTACTTTGGAGAAGTATCTATTTAGGTCTTTCACCCATTTTTTTAATTGGGTTTTTTGTCTTCCTTTTGTAAAGTTGTATGAGTTTCTTATATATTTTTTATATTAACTCTTCATCAGATGTATCATTGCCAAATATCTTCTCCCATACAGTGGGGTCCCTTTTTGCCTTGTTGATGGTTTCTTTTGCTGTTTTTTTTTTTTTAAGCTTTTTATTTTGATGTTGTCTCATTTGTTTATTTTCTCCTTCATTTCCTTTGCCCAAGGAGATTTATCATTAAACTTATTGCTAGGAGAGATGTCTGAGATTTTTGCTGCCTCTGTCTTTTTCTAGGATTTTTATGGTTTCATGACTTACATTTAATGAGGTGTTGAAAACCTACATAGTTGGAGTTTTTGCCAGAAACAGATTCAAATTCAAATTCTTTCAAGCAATCATTTGTTCAATTCAGGTTGGTTATAACATTTTGTGGGAATAACACTGTAAAAGTTGTTGGTTGGCTTCTGTTATTGACTCAATTTTTATTGCCCCCCCCCATAAATAGGATTAAGTAAATGTTGGAAATCCTTTCAGTGTGGGACCACTGACTATATTTCTAATGTTAAGAGCTATATATATATATAAAAGCCCAGTGACCAAGTGTTGGAATGACCAGAACAACCGGTCAACCAGTCACTATGACACACACTCACCATCAGGGTTCAAATTCTCAATGCAGGAGCTGCCCCCTGGTGGTCAGTGCACTCGAAGGCTATGCCCCCCAACAGTGCACAAATCTGTGCACCAGGTCCCTAGTGTGTGTGTGTGTGTGTGTGTGTGTGTGTGTGTGTGTGTGTATATATATATATATATATATATATATATATATATATATATATATATTTATATATATATATAATCTTAATGTAAGAAGTTATTTTAAAATGGGAAAAAAAACTTTTGAATAATACTTAGTTTAATTTGGCTAAGGAAACACCTGTTACATTTTATAATCAAAATTGGAAAACAATATTAGAAACCTTGACTTATAGTAACTTTAATAATCTTAACTAAAAGTAGCATGATAAAATACAGACAAATGGTCAATTTTTTCACTGCCAATTCATTAAAATTACCTGATTTGAGAAAAATTATTTTAGAAACATTAACAAATATATGTAAATAAATTATGTATTTATGATAAAATATGTAATTATTAAGATGCTTCATCAACAGATTCATTAATCAGAGTATCATATATTTCCCTAAAATAATTTGTGGTAACTAAAGATTTATTTCCAAAAATAGTATAAAATTAGAGATAATTGCAAACTGGGTATTTTTCACTTAATGGACTTTTTAGCATTCTTTATCTAATATTTTCATTGTTTCGTGTCTGTATAATAATTTAAAGGGCATGCATTCAAATTCATATGGCTACACAAAAACATTTAAAATACTAACTTTGAACAAAAATATGCAACATGAAAATTTATTCAGTCTTTTCTGAAAAAAAAATTACATAAAACAAAAGCAAATTTGCATATTTTGCTCTTTTAAAAAATTATTATCTTTACAATACAGATGTAACCTTTTCCCCCATTGACTCCTTCTAGCCTCCCCCTCTTTCCAGCTTAGGCATGTGTTGGTCTTTAAATTCATTCATGAACTAATAAAAATAATTCAATAAGTAACTTATAATAAATAGATATAGGAAAACCATGATAAAAACAAAGCATTCCTTTTTAAGGTTTTATCCTAGAGTAATTTATTAAATATGTTATAGAAAATGTTTATAATTGCATGACTTATAGAATGTAATTTGATGTTTTTATTATAGTATTAATTTTAAAATTTATTTTTAAAATTCTAGGAAAATTATGTCATTTCTAAGAGAATGTTCAACAGACATATTCACATTTTATTTCTATTCTATCCATGCTTATTATTTTCATCTTTTTAAATTATTACTATGGGCTTTGTCTGACTCAATTTCATGTGAGAGAACTAATTTAATGGCTTACTGGAAGCTCAGAATCCAGTCTCAAAGTAAGCACTTTATTAGTAGTCACATGGAAAACTCCAGAAGTTATGTTATGATGTCATAAGTTATTTTTCTTCATCTTGGGATAGAAATATTTTTCTTTTATTTGTTATTTTTGTTGTTGTTGTTCTTGGGACTTGTCAAGAGTTCAATGTATGACCCTTTATTGTTCATAGTATTAAATTAATAATTGCAAAATTAATACAAAAGATCTGAAGACTTTGAAAACACACTTATATCTATGGTTCTGGATGGTGGAAATATAATGAAAATATATGAATAGATTACCTGATCACATGACTGGTAGAAAAACAATACACGAACCCCCCAGGAATAAAATCATTGATAGAGAAACAGATCCTTAATGGTGCTTATGGAATGGGAGTTAATAACAGAAGAACTTTACTTTTCTCTACATTAGGAATGCATTGTAAACAGTATGTGTTATCAGGAAAAATATGCAGGAAAATGTGTCTGTGTATCTCAACTACAAATATTCATCATCAACTCTTTTTTTTTTAATTTAAAGTCTTTATTGTTTAAGTATTACATATGTCTCATTTTTCCGCCATTGACCTCTCCCCAGCTGCTCCCACCCCCCAGCACATGCCCTCATGCCCCTACTGTCTGTGTTCATTGGGTATGCTCATATGCATCATACAAGTCCTTTGTTTGAGCTCTTATTCCCTCCCCCCACCCCCTGACACACACACACACACACACACACACACACACACACACACACACACCCCTTTCCTCTGAGGTTGGACTGTCTGTTCAATGCTTCTATGTCTCTGGTTCTATTTTTGTTCATCATTTTATGTTGTTCATTATATTCCACAAATAAGTGAGATCATGTGATATTTATCTTTCCCCAAATGGCTTAGTTTGCTTGGCATAATGCTCTCCAGGTCCTACCATCCTGTTGGGAATGTAAGAGTTCCTTTCTTTTTATAGCAGTGCAGTATTCCATGGTGTAGATGTACTACAGTTTTCAAATCCACTCATCTGCTGATGGACATTCAGGCTGTTTCCAAATCTTAGCTATGGTGAATTGTGCTGCTATGAACATAGGGTAGCATATATCCTTTCTGATGGGTATTTCTAGTTTCTTGGGATATATCCCTAGAAGTGAGATTACTGAGTCAAATGGGAGTTTCTTTTTTTTTTTTTTTTTTTTTTTTGCGGAAACTACATACTGTTCTCCACAGTGGCTGCACCAGTCTGCATTCCCACCAGCAGTGCCTTAGGGCTACTTTTCTCCACATTCTCGCCAGCACTTGTCATTTGTTAATTTGTTGATGGTAGCCAGTCTGACAGGTGTGAGTTGGTACCTCATTGTCATTTTGATTTGCGTCTCTCAGATGATTAGTGACTTTGAGCATGTTTTCATATATCTCTTGGCTTTTTGTATATCCTCTTTTGAAAAGTATCTATTTAGGTCCACTGCCCATTTTTTATTGGATTGTTTATTTTCCTTTTGTTAAGTTGTATGAGTTCCCTGTAAATTTTGGAGATTAAACCCTTAGCAAAAATAACATTGCTAAATATGTTCTCCCATGCAGTGGGCTTTCTTGTTGTTTTGTTGATGTTTCTTTTGCTGTGCTACAGCCCACATCATACTCAATGTGCAAAAATTAAAATAATTTCCCCTAAGAATAGGAACACTTTCACCACTTCTGTTAAACATAGTACTGGAAGTGCTAGCCATAGGGATTAGACAAGAAGAAGTAATAAAAGGCATCCAAAGTGGAAAAGTAGAAGTAAAAATATTATTTGCAGATGACATGATAATATTGTACATAGAAAACCCTAAAGACTCCATAAAAAAAACTATTAGACTTAATAAATGAATTCAGCAATGTAGCAGGATACAAAATTAACACCCAGAAATCTATGGCTTTTTTATACACCAATAATGAATGCACAGAAAGAGAAACCAAAGAAATAATCCCATTTACCATCGCAACAAAAAATCAAGATACCTAGGAATACACTTCATTAAGGAGGTAAAAGACCTGTGCTAAATAAACTACAATTCAGTAAATTACAAGTTGAAAAAGGAGATAGAGGAAGACATAAGAAAATGGAAGAATATACTGTGCTCATGGACTGGTAGAATCAACATCATTAAAATGTCCAGATTACCCAAAGCAATTTATAGATTCAATGCAATTCCTATTTAAATTACAATGGCATATTTCACAGTTCTGGAAAAAACTCTCCAAAGATTCATATAAAGTTAAAAAAGGTCCCAAATAGCCACACTAATCCTGAGAACGAACAAGCTGGAGAGATCACAATACCAGATATCAAGCTGTATTACAAAGCCACTGTTCTCAAAACTGCCTAATACTGGCACAAGAACAGACAGATAGACCAATGGAACAGAACAGAGAACCCAGAAATTGACCCAAGTCATTATGCTCAATTAGTATTTGACAAAGAGGGGAAGAACATACAATGGAGTCAAGACAGTCTCTTCAATAAATGGTGTTGGGAAAATTACACAGATACATGCAAAAAAAATGAAACTAGGCCACCAACTTACACCATACACAAAAATAAACTTAAAATTGGTAAAGGATTTAAAAGTAAAACGGGAAATCATAAAAATCTAAAAAGAATCCATAGGCAGCAAAGTATCAGACATATGTTGTAGCAATATCTTTACTGATACAGCTCCAAGGGCAATGGAAACTAAGGAGGCAATAAACAAATGAGACTGTATCAAAATAAAAAGCTTTGTCATCAACTCTTACCTCATATGTATGTAAGATGTAGCTAACTATATGTGAATTTTTGCCCTTGTCATGCCCTTGAAGCCATCGTGACCCAGGAGAGTGAGGTAACATCTGAACAATGTATGCTACTGAGTTATGGAATATGCAGTTATTCCAGTTATACCTATAAAAGGATGAAACTTCTAAAGTTCTTCAAAGCAGCTGATATATGTAAGCCCAAGAGTCTGAAATTGAACTACTTTACTCACTCTGCCATTAAGTAGGCATAATAATTTCTTATTGCTATTGTAACATATCACCACAAAGTTAGTGGCTTAAAACAACACAAATTATTTTATAGTTCTGGAGGTCTGAAATGTAAAACAGGGCTAAAATTCAGGTGTCAGGAAGAATGTATATCCTGTACAGGATATCTGTTTGCTTGTCTTACTAGTTTCCAGAGGTCTCCTGCTTTTCTTGGAGTATAGTTCATTCCTCCATCATCAAAGCCAGCAATATAGCATCCTTAAATCTGTCTCTCCCTCTAACTTCCTGCTCTCCTTTCCACATTTAAAGGACATTTGTGGTAGCATGGGGCTTACCTGTATAAACCAGAATAATCTCTATATCTTAAAGTCAGCTGAATAGCAACACTAACCCAATCTGCAACCTTAATTTTCCTTGTAGTATAAGAGAATATGTTCATAGGTTTTAGGGATTAGACCATGGCCATCACTGGAGAAGATCCAATATTCTACCTACCACAATATATTATAATGCCTTGTCATGTTATTAAATTTATCCTGAGAAAATTATGAACTTATCTACTTAAAGAATTAATGAAAGGGGCATCTTACAAATAAGGATTTTTGTTGAATTAGTGAGAATAGGGTCTTGCTAATGCCTATCTACTACTCCCTGTCCTTTTAGCAAAATACAAAGAGATGCATTCAGAGTAAAGAGTTACTTGAAAAGCAGTGGAGGTAGAGTTAGAGAGTTTAGGAACAAATCAGGATATTCCTTGGTACCATGTGCATACTGGAATTGCTTTATGTTCATAACCAAGCATTGAAACCAGAGGTTCAGGCTGCTGCTCAAGGGTTATTTCTGAGATCTATTTACAAGGTCAGGATCTGAGACATACTCTGAACACAAAACTATGTTGCAATGAGTAAAGCTGTAAAAATATTATACTATATTCTCTAGTGTCCAGAGGGTATAATAACACTGGCAAAAAAATAAGGAAGATTCATATTTATTTCCTTTACCCTTCAAAAGTAGTTTATAAATAAATTAAATTATTTTTCAGTATTTCCTCTACCGGATTGCATCATACATCCTAAAGGAAATGCATAGAGCATAAAAGACAAAATAATACTTGTAGGCATCAGAGCAGACTAATAAAGCACCATCCTGAATTTCTTGACAAGGAAAAGACCTAAGGCTAGAAAGAGTTCAGTATGATAGAAAAATGAAAAACTGAAGAGACTCAGATGACTCCCTCACTGGGCTATTTTATGGCAGTATTTATGGCCTGAAGACTGAGTAAGGCCTACTGAGTGAATATGCAATTACAGCAACAAGTCACACAAATACCCTCACTGATGATCATTCAAGACTATGCATGTATTTTAAAATAAGTCATATATATTTAAGCCAGCAATTTCTAATGGGGCATTTTAAAATTTTCTGTTATGCTTATTCATTTATTAGTGACCCGATGCATGAAATTTGTGCATGGGGGAGTTCCCTCTGCCCAACCTGCACCCTATCTAATTGGTGACCCCTTGGAGGATGTCTGACAGGCCTAAATAGGTGATCAGACATCCCTCTTGCAATCTGGGACCACTGGCTCCTAACTGTTCACCTGCCTCCCTGCCTGATCGCCAATAACTTCCTCTGCCTACCTGCCTAATTGCCTCTAACCTCTCTGCGTGCCTGATCGCCCCTAATTGCCTCTGCCTGCCTGCCTGATCAACCCCAACTGCCATCCCCTGCCAGCCTGATTTCCCCAACCGCCCTCCCCTGCCAGCCTGATCTCGACCCCAACTGCCCTCCCCTGATGGCCTGATATACCCCTAAATGGCCTCTGCTTTAGCATAGATTATAGGATTGCTTAAATGGCAGGGGGAGCCTTTCTCATCAGGAGGAGATGCTCTTTGCAGACAAAAAACCATAATCCCTATATCTGGATTGATAGCCAGGCATATGCACTATACTACCAAACCAGTCATTAAAAAATTGAACTGCTTTCTTACACCTTACACCAAACAGCTGTTCCCCTTAAAATTCCTCTTCATCTCCCACCTTAGGTTCTGCCTTCCCACTTAACCCAGATGATGTTCTGATTGATCAGTTTCTATGCCAGTCAGCATCAAAAGCTTCACTTCCTGGGCAGCCATTGGCTCCTCGCACTTCACCCAGATTTGGTTCTGATTGATCAGTTTCTATGCCAGACAGCATCTCCAGGCTTATCAGCAAGCCTAATCAGAGTGGCAGGGCTGATCAGCAGCCGCAGCAGAAGCCTGAGAGAAAGAGAGAGGCAAGTGTGATCAACAGCTGCAATGGAGGCTACGGATCAGACCCTGCTTCTCTCTGCAGACCTCTCTCTGGGCCTTATCCACAGCTCCCTTGGCAGTAAGCGTTGGGTCCTGCTGCCCACAATGGTGGATGTCAGTGCTGAGTCACCACGGCAACCCAGCCCTCACGGCAGGACTGACTTCAGGTCGGTCAAGCCTTCAGTTGTTTTGGATGTCATGGACCCTGACTCTATATATATAGAGTGTGTGCTTTGAGAACTGCAGAGCCATTTATCTGCTAGCATGTTTCCAGTGGTTCTGACATTAATACATAAGATTTAATTAGCAAGGCTTATACACAGAAGGTTTTCTATTACACAGTTAAGCCAGCCTCCTGTTTATTATATATTTAGCCAAGTCTTCTAGATAGTAGTTTAAAACAGGATGTTAAAGAATAACAATCATTTTGCGTACTACTGAAGTTTTTGCTCAACATGCTTTTAACTTAGTTTTCTAAAATTTATACTCATAAGATATTGTTGATGACTCATCATAAACAAGTGACACTATAAATTTTGACAAAAATTCACCCATCATATCATTTTTTTATAAATGAAAAAAACATTTAAATATTTTTTACCATAAATGAAAACTACTAAAGGGAAAACAATAGAACAATTGTTAGTAAGCTGAAAATTAAGTCAAAAGTAGTATGTGATGCAATTCCAAATAGCTATAAATTCTGGTATTTTTCCTTCCACTAAAACTAAAAACAGCAACTTCTATCTTTAATATAAACTTTTACACTTTAAATTTGCAACAAATACACAACACTATTATTTAATTCTCATTATATGCATATTGGACATTTTCTTTGGCACAATTTCAAAAACATACTAACTGAAACCATCAGAGTTATTAACGGAATAAAAAATAAAAATTAGTAGATACATTTACTCTATTCTTATAAAAATGGGTTGTTTTCATTAATTGATATTAAAGCTATGCTATGTCTTCTGAACATAAAAAGGATTACTTCTGCGCTATGACTTCCATAGAAACAAGTAGTAGGGCTACATAGAAAGAGAAGGAAAGCCAAAATGCCAACATCTGCTTCTCCTCTAAAAGGAGGAGATAAGATATAATGAGAAAGAAGTTTGCTGATAAAGAATAAGCAAGAAAAGTATAGCTGCATGATTGTTCTTAGGAGGAAAAATAATTTTATAGGATGAGTGCAAAATGACAAACAACCAGCTGGAACGTCACACCTTTGGGTTGCCATGGTCTTCTGTTTGGCTGTCAGAATGAGACATGATTCAATAAAGCTTTTATATTTAAAATTAAATTAAAATGATTGGCTCTACTTTGTATTTTTAATATATTGCATACACACACACAAGATAAGCATCAAGCACAATCTAGTGCTTTATTCAACTAAAGAGGAACACGAGATAAATCTTTGCCATTCCCTGATATTTTTGATAATAATTTGAGAAGCTATGAGCAATAGCAGATAGAGTGGTCAGACATCTAACTCTCAGCCATGGACTTATGTCTCCTGTTTGTCTGACTGTTACGAGACTTGATTTCTACAGGTCCTTTCCTTCTAAACACTTTGGGGTACTGAACAGAACTAGATTCCACCTCACATTGGAAAAGACCCTCAAATGCATATCTTCAAACATATACACATATTCACACATTTATTCATTTCATCAAATATTTACTGAGGGGTTTCTATTTACCAGATACTGTTATAGGAACTCAGAACATAACATATTTCAAAATGTCACACACGGTAAAAAAAAAAAACCTACATAATTTTTAAAAAATGTCACTACACTAAATTCAATAAAATTAAAAAATTTTTTTTTAAAAAGCAATAAAGACTGGTTAAGAGAAAATTCAGTTAATAGATAGTTCAGGCATTGAATTTTTCAGACATAGGCATTATTATAAACATGATAAACACTTAAAAGAAATGTTTTTCAATAATTAAAAGAAATACGTAGTGAGTGAATGAATAAGGACTTTTACAAGAAAAAATGAAATATAAAAACTAGGACTTTCTAGAACTCAAAACTACAATAAAAATTTTTAAAAGATAATGGATTGCTCTCACATCCAATTTAGATAGCAGCAGAAAGACAATAAACTTGAGGACAAGTCAATAGAAAATTTTCAATGTGAAGAACAGAATGAACACAGATTGAAAAATAAAATGAACAGAACCTTAAGAACCGTAGAACAATACTAAATAGTCTATCATGCACAAAAAATATTTAAAGAAATAATGGTTGAAATTTTCCCAACTTTAATGAAAAGCAACTTAGAATTTCTAGAAGCTCAGTATACTCACAGAAGAATATGATAAAGAAAAGAGGATTTGTCATGGCATGAATTAACAGCAAAAAACAAAATTTGTAAAAGAAATCTTGAAACAAATCTAGGGAATAAAAACAAGAAAACAAAATTTAAGTAACTGCTGATTTATTATCAGAAACAATAAAATCAATCTGTTAATATTTAAAAATACTAATAAATCTTGACCAGGGTTTATGCTGTGAATGTAAGTTTAGTTTAGCATTTGAAAATTAATGTAAGTCAGCATAGTAACAGAATAAAATAATACCTATTCATGATAAAAAGAATTAACATACCTCAGCAAATTAAGAATAAAAGGATGCTTCCTAAATTAATAAAGGGTATCTATAACAAAACATATAGTTAACTAGAGGCCCGGTGCATGAAAATTCATGCACTGGAGCAGGGGCAGTCCCTCAGCCTGGCCTGCCTCCTCTCACAGTCCTGGAGCCCTCAGGGTTGGGAGGCAACCTGGCTTTCAGGGGAAGGAGATGCCCCATCCCCCATCTGCTGCTGCCCCTACTGGTTGCCTGAGCCTCTGACAGCCCTGGGAGACTGGGCAGCCACCATCTGAGGCTTGCCTATGCCACAGACCAACCTTAAGCGGTTAGGGGGCTGAGGGACTGGGTGCCACCATCTTGTGACTGTGGGCACTGCCATATGTGAGGGTGGGGAAGTCAATTAGCATATTCCCTACCTATTGGCTGTGGGTGCTGCCATCTTTGTGATCGTGTGAGGTTAATTAGCATATTCCCTCTTTATTAAATAGGAATAGAGGCCTGGTACACAAAAATTTGTGCACCCAGGGGAGTCCCTCAACCCAGCCTGTGCCCTCTTGCAGTCTGGTACTCCTCGGGGGATGTCCACCTGCTGGCTTATGCCCGCTTTCTGGGTTATTGGGCCTAAGCTGGCAGACAGACA
>PVJC01032661.1:0-19841 GCA_004026665.1 Murina feae
CGAAAATCAATAAAAAGCATATGCTCGGGTGAGGAAAAAAAAAATCTTTTAAAAAGCTAGCCTGGCTCTGCGAGTCAGTGGGGCTGCTCAGAGTCAGACGTTTAGCAGCAAAGGTCACGTCTCAGCCGTGGGTGTCACATGGCTTTCGTATCAGTTGTCAACGACAGTGCTGGCTGCTGCCCTGCGCCAGGCTTGTCATTTCCTGCCTCCTGCCAGCCACCTACGAGCCAAGGTGCCCCAGCATCCAGCTCCGGCCTTCCAGCCCACTGCCCTCCACTCCGAGCCCTTCGCTTCAGGTGACCACCTCCCTTGCTCAGGTCACTCGTCATGGCTCAGATACCACCTTCCGAGAGGCCTGTCCCTGCCGCCTGTCTATGCCGGTTCCTGTCGCTCCCGCTGCCTCGTTTCCCTGTGAGTGCTGATTGCTGCCGGGACGAGATGACTCACCCGCCTGTCCTTCGTCTCCTCCCTCCGCTGACATAAGCCATGGGAGGAGCGGACTCTGTCTTGGGCCTGGCCGTGTCCTCAGGGCCCAGAACAGTGCCTGACACACAGCAGGTGCTCGGCATTTGCTGCTGGACGGGTGAGTGAGTAGATTGAAGACGAGCTGGTGCAGGGAGACAGGCCTCGGCCACAGGGAGGGAAACCAGAGGACACCCTCCCAACCGCCCAGGCTCAGTTGTGCAGGAGGGAGCGGGCCACCCAGGCTCGGGAACTTCCCGCCAGGGTTGCTGGGGCCCCGGGGAGCAGGTTGGGGCACCGACTGCTTTCTGTGGACTAGCCTGGGGGTGCTCCTCCTCACTGAGAAATGGAGCATCAGGTTTGCACTGAGCTTGTCCGAGGCAAGAAGAAGTCCAGGCTGCAACCAAGGCCATGGCCAGGAGAGACCAGCAGGGACAGATGGCGGATGTGTGAAAAGGCGGCTTTTCTCTTGCTGGGACTTTTTCTTTAAATCCTCACCCAAAGATATTTTTCCGTTGGTTTTCAGAGAGAGGGAAAGGCAGACACGTTGATGTGACAGAAACACATGGATTGGCTGCCTCCTGCAGGAGCCCTGATCAGGGCCCAGCCAGGGCGGAGGCTGCAACCAAGGACCCTTCTGACCGCAGGCCGGTTTCTATCCACTGAGTGAAACTGGCTAGGGCTCTTGCTCTGACTTACCTTTTAAAAAATATAATCCTATCTAATAAAAGAGCAATATGCAAATTAACCGTCACTTTGTGACAAAGATGGCAACGCCCATAGCCACAAAGATGGCAGCACTGGCCAGAGCCACGGAGCCAGCAGACACACAAGCCCGCAGGGGCGCCCAGACCCCAGCCCCAAGCCCATGGAGGCCGAGGCACTGGGCTGCTGGGGCCGGAGCCAGCAGACAACCTGCATCCCTAGGTCCCCTCCTCTCATTTCCAGGAAATAAAATGTCTGCTGTGTGCCCACCACGGGTGGCCGTCCCCCAGCAGGCAGTGCAGTGCGGCTCCCAGGCACCCATCTTCCCATACCTTACACGGGCAAATGCGTGCAGGCAAAGTCAGGAATTCAGGCCCCTGACGTCAGCTTCCAACTCTCAGGGCACCGCACGGGAGACCGAGGGGAGGGTATGGGGACGGTGGGAAGGAAAGGGGGAAAGGCACCAACCAGCAGTCGCTCCAGCCCTGCCGAAGTTTCACTTTTTGTCTGTGAATTTGCTCCTGGGCCCCACATTTGCGTGCTTTCCTGGGATAAGTAGCTTTAGCAAGCAGGGAGACAGCCCAGCACTGCAAGGTAAGGGCTGGTTGCATGGTCTGGGGCATGGGACACACTAGGGTTGTGGGGCTGGGCCTGCCCGGGGCTGGGGACAATGGATGGGGGAGTGCCTGGGCACCTCAGCCTACACCTTAGCCTTCGCCTCCAGCTGCTGCTACCATCGCTGCTGCCCCAGCTGCCTCCTTCCAGGGGTATTGGTGCAAATCCTCCTTCCTTCCCTCCTTTCCACCCAAGGATGTCTCAGGAACCCCAGCCTCTCTGGGCGCGAGCACCTCTGGGGTGGCAACAGCGTAGGCACAGAGTGTGGAGTGTGTACCCTGCCTGGGCGGAAGGGCCCGCGGTGTGGAAGTGCCAGCCGTGGTGTAATCACGGGGTACACGCCATTGAAGGGAGAGCCCGAGTTTTTCGGGAAGCTCAGATTGCAGTCTGGGCGGGGTTGGAGCCCTTCCCTGTGTGACCCCAGCCTGGGCCTTTCTGGGTGCCCAGGGGGCGGGGCCACACCCAGCTGCTTAGAGCTTTTGTAGAATCCCAGTTGTCACCGTGGAAGGGGCCTAGGAATCCAGGTATCCAAGTCCCCATTTTACAGTTGGGGCAACTGAAGTCCAGAGAGGAGGAGGGCCTCCTGGAAGTTAGTCACTGAAGGCCGAGCCGTAGTGAAAGTAAATGGCTCCCAATTTCTAGTTTCCATTCTCCAGCGTTCCTCCAGCGCCCACAGGCTGGCGGGGGGTGGGGGGGGGGCGCAGTTGGGGGCGGTCAGGCTGGCAGGCAAGTGAGCAGTTAGGAACCAGTGGTCTTGAATTGCAAGGGGGATATCCGACTGCCAGTGTGGGATATGGCCTAAACCGGCAGTCAGACATCCCCTGAGGGGCCAGATTGGAGAGGGTGCAGGCCAAGCTGAGGGACACCCCCCCCCCGCAGTGCATGAATTTCATGCAGCGGGCCACGTGTGTGTATGTGTGTGTGTGTAATATATATATGTTGATTTCAGAGATCAAGGGAGAGGGAGAGAGAAACATCAATGATGGGAGTCATTGACCAGCTGCCTTGTGCGTGCTCCACAGTAGGGATTGAGCCTGCAACCCGGGCCTGTGCCCTTGACCAGAATGCCGGGACTCTTTGGTCCACAGGCAGACGCTCTATCCACAGAGCCACACCGGCTGGTTGGCTCCCTGTGCCGCGGGGGACTTCCTGCTTTAGCCAGGCTGCTCCTCGCTGCCGCCGGGTCCCAGGCTGTTAGCATCACGAGGCGGGGCCAGGCTGGCCGCCCTGTCAAACCTGTGAGGCTGCGGGCAGCATGGAGCTGGTGACACATCAGGCACCTCCGTCCCCGGGGATGCGGCTCTGTTCCCACAGCGTTTCGTCGAGGAGTGGACGCTGCCGGAGCGGTGGCCATGAGAACCGCGAGTGTGAGAACCGCGCCAGGAGAGGGAGCCCAGAAACCCACGTCCCGGCTGCTGAGCTCCACGGCACAGTTCACGGCTCCCGGGCACGCGCGCACACCCTGTGTGGGGGGGGGGGGGCTCGCCCTGCGGGGCATCCTGCTCCTGGCCCCGGGGCGCCAGTGGCTGAGGTCTCAGTGCACCTGGATGCTGTTCTCTGGGTGCCGCATGTCCCTGTGTCAGCGTGTCCGTGGCAGGGCCTCCCAGCATGTCCTTGGAGACGCCCCGGACGGTGCGTTGCATCAGCCTCTTCCCGCGTGGAAGTCAGCGCGCTCTGTGGCCTGTTGGTGGAGAGCGATCCTTCCCCGCCTGCGGGCTGAGGTCCTGGGCGGCCTTTTGTTTCCCTCTGTCCACACGCTATTCCCATGTCTCTCGTCTCGTGTCGTAATCTCTCTGTTGCATGAAGCCTTCGGACTTCTCCTAAGTGATTGCTCACAGAGACAGTGTTTAGAAATTGTTTATTGAGTTATTTTTAGCAGGAAGCCATGCAATGAGCTCCAATTGTCGCCTTTCCAAGATTCCAGGGGCTGGGAGGGGCCGGATCCTAGGAACCGAAGCCAGCGCCGCCCTCCTCGGGGCCGGTCCTCTCGGGGCCCCCACAGCGTCTGCCAGCCCCCCCAGGGCCCAGGGCTGTGGAGCGAGCCTCCTCTGCGCTGTTGCCCGGTGGGTCACCGGCCGTGGGACCAGAGGCCGTGAGGCAGGAACCCGCTGGCTGTGACCATGCTCAGTGCCTAGCACGGCGCTTGGCATGTGGCAGGTGCGCAGCAGATAGCGCTGAGCGAGGAGTATCTCCTGCGTCCGCGTGGCCCATTCGACACTGACGGATGGATGCTGCTCCAGCTGTGCGAGCGCGTTTGCGTTTTCCTCTTGGTTGCAAGGATGTGATCTTGTGATACTGTCTTTCGGGAGGAATGAGCTTGCTGGTCCACGTGTCAGAGGTCAGCGTGGTGGGCAGCTGGGGTGGGGGAGTGGGGCCTGCGCTAGACGACCTGGAACGGACCGCGTGTGGAACTTGAGCAAGTACACGTCTGATCTGAGTACCGTTCTCTGGGTGTGATTCTTTATTAAGATTTCGTTTTCCTTTTTACAAAGACAGACTCTGGAGCTAATTGTCAGTTCAGGTTCGTATCCCGGCTCACCTGTTCGTTTTCTCGCGTGGTGCCTGGGGCGAGTCACTTAACGAGCTTGTTACAGACTTCATCCGTCCGTCTGTCCGTGACACTCCACTTATTACAGGGAGTTACACCAGTGCATGCATGGCGAACACTCAGTCAATGCCAGTTGTTGCTGTTGTTTCCAGAAGGTGAGATGTTTCCAGCCTGAGGTGATCAATGACTTGGGACGCATCCTGGGGGTCCTTAGAGCACCCCCTCTCCCCCCCCGAGCAGGGCCACCCTCTGTTTCTTAAGCTCTAGGTCCTTCCTCGAGGTCTGTGTCTGTGAGTTTGCTTGGAGTCACCTTCGGAGAGTTAGCTCTAAGGGCCCCTGTAATGACACGTGTCTCCCAGATTTTCACCTGGAGAAGCTCTGAGAATCCCAGAATCAGCGCAGAGCTTAGGAGACATTCCATCTGTGCTGTCCGGAGGGCCAGGAGCCACACGCTCGATGCAACATTAAATGTGAATTAGTAAGGCGCAAAGTGAACGTCACAGATGCTGCTCCTCACGCACCCACTGCACCCGTGCTCAGTGGCCACGCGTGCCTACTGGCTGCCGTCACGTGACCGAACTCCCCACGGCGGAGCTTCAGTTGGCTAACACAACTCCATCAAACTCCTCGTTTCATACACACGCGTGGAAAGGCTGAAGTCCGGAGCGGTGCGTGGCTACCCAGCGTCACACAGCTGGCGGAGGACAGAGCTAGACGCCTTACGGTTTACGAGATTCCTCGGTTTCCACTTGGCCACGAAGACCCCTGCCGATCCACAGGCCTCCCTGCCAGCTCTGGGCCAGTGTGTTGGTGGCTTCGGAGTGTTTGCTCCGACACATGTGTCTCCTTTTACTAGTTGGGGACTGCATTGCATTCCGGAGCCTTTCCTCCTGGGGCTCAGGGGCCACGGTTACTACACGCAGAGGGCAGCAAGTAGAGTCCATGATAACGGCCGCTGTTCACTGGGCACAGTGAGGTGCGCGCACTGAGGAAGGCAGGACGGAGAGGCTACTTGGTGCGCAAGGTCGCAGGGGCACGAGGTGGCCTTGGGGCAGGAGCCGGGCGCGCCCTCTGCACTCGCTGGGCAGCTGCTGTGGGCCTGTGTCGGGTCCTGGTGAAGCTGGTGCGGGGAGAGGATGAGCAGGCAGCACCGCCCAGGCCAGGAGCTGGAGGGAGAGCAGCGGCACAGCCCCTCACGCTCTAGTACCTGCACCCCCCCCCCTTGCTCCTCTTGGTTTTTGGGAAAAATGAAACCCCCAAAAGACCCTCCAAGGAGAAATGGCCGACCGCGGTGCCTGTTCCGGGCAGTCTGCCCCCGCCTGGTCCCTCTGGGGGGTGGGGGTGGGGGTGGGGCTCGGAGTCCATGGGGTGGGCTCCTAGGCCCAGGTCCTGACTGGGGTGCAGGCTGGTGAAGGGAGGCGAGCAGAGCAGCCTCTCCAAGCTCTGATTCCAGTTCTGAGCTCCCACCCAGCCTTCTCACGAGGCCCCCGAGTGAAGTATGTTTGTGACACGCCACTTACATATTTTTAAGAGCTGAGAGATTTAGCTGTTGATTTCATGGCTTGGCACCCACTGGGCTCTGTTCTTGAGCAACACCCTTGCCCACACTTGCCTGTGCGACCGCCTTGGCACTGGCTAGGACCCGTGGTGTTTGAACTTGCTGGGTTGGCACCTGGCCCCTTGAAACTGCAACAGAATGGGGTTCAGACTCCCAGGCCACCTGCCTGGGCTGGGCGGGGCCTCCTGACGAGCTGGGCGGGGCCTCCTGAGGAGCTGGGCGGGGCCTCCTGAGGAGCTGGGCGGGGCCTCCTGAGGAGCTGGGCGGGGCCTCCTGACGAGCTGGGCGGGGCCTCCTGACGAGCTGGGCGGGGCCTCCTGACGAGCTGGGCGGGGCCTCCTGACAGGCAAGTGCTGCTGTCTCCATTCAGTCACCCCCTCCAGGCGCTTCCCTCCTGGGCTGACCAGGTGGCAGGACCTGGTGGGTAGAGCTGCCCCCCCTCCTGGACCCCCATGGTTCTGAGGGAGAAGGGGGTGGTTTCGGGTGTCAGCTCCTGGACCAGATGGGTTCCTGAGAGCGGGAGCTCCATGGGATCCTCCACTGATTCCTTCTGAGTCTTTCACATGACCTTGGCAAGGGCACAGTTTTAACTAACATGAGGCTCCCGCTAATTGGACGGTTTTAGAGTAACTGCTGTGCAGTATCACGAGGTTTGTCTGGCTGGTAGGTCGTTCAGAGGTCATGGCTTGAGCGGGCTCGGGGCTCTGAGAAGGGGTGGGGGATGTGAACTGGCCGAGGCCCCTCGCACTCGGGCCACCCAGATGCAGACATGTGGGACATTAAACTGCTCAGACAGCTTTTGACACGGGAAGCCCGTCCCTGTCGAGGACCCCCGTCTTCCCCGTGTTTACACTGACCAGGGCCCTCCTTTCACCCCGTCTTCCTCGTCCTGAAAGGCATCGTGGACACCACAGGACTTGGCTGGGCCTCCGGCACCTGAGTCAGAGTCCCGCAGAGGGAAGTGCTTTCACTCCCACGTCCTGTGCACACGGGGCTGCCTCTGCTCCAGACCTTGCACAGAGGGGCGCCCCCGAGGCCCAGCTGTACCTGCTGTGGGGTGAGTCCCTGTCCTCAGACCTCAGGTCTCTCACACGTTGAGCTTTGTTTTGTTAGAAGGTCAGCTCCTGCCCCGGCCGGTGTGGCCCAGTGGATAGAGTGTCGGTTCGCAGAGGGAAGGGTCCTGGGTTTGATTCCGGTCAAGGGCTGGTCCCGGAGCCCCTGGTAGCCAGTCAGTCAGTTAATCATTTACCTTTTTCATCCATCCTATCGACTTTAAAAGGAAGGAATTCCTCTGTTGGGTGATAGATTTAACAAAGACTTGGATTTACAAAGAACCCCCCACAGGACTATTTCAGTGAAACAGGCTGGTCCACTGGACAGTGCCCGACACAGGGCAGGCATATCTGCTTCTTTCCCTCCAATTGTAGAGATGCTGTTAGCTCACAGATTAAAAACTAGAAAAAACAAATGTCCCCTAAAAACATTCTGCTTTGAGGCCCGGCTGGCGTGGCTGCTCAGTGGTTGAGCATCGACCTATGAGCCAGGAGGTCACGGTTTGATTCCTAGTCAGGGCACATGCCCAGGTTGTGGGCTGTCCCTGGTGTGGGGCATGCAGGGGCAGCCAATCAATGATTCTCATCACTGGTATTTCTAACTCTCCTCTCCCTTCCTCTGTGAAATCAATCTACATTAATGAAAGAGAAACTTGCAAATTAACCATCACTCTGTCACTCTGTCACTCCGCTACACCCACCAGGCAATCAGGAGCGAGAATGCAAATTAACCCAACTAAGATGGTGATGGCCTCGGAGCTGGAGTGAGCAGGAGGTTTGGGTTGCCCCCGGCGATGGAGGAAGCCAAGCTTCCCGCCTGCCCTGGCCAGCCCTGGGCTCTGCTCAAGGCTACAAAGTTTCAATTATAGAAGATAAATAAATCCTAGATACCTGCTTCCAGCTGGTCCTGGGCTCTGTTCAAGGCTACAAAGTATCAATTGGGTTGCCGGGGGCATGACCAACCTGAAAAAAGCCATCAACCCCTCACCCAGGCTGGCCAGGCACCCCAACAGGACCCCCCCGCCCAAGGGGCTGTGGGCAATCTGAAAATGGCCATCAGCACCTCACCCAGACTGGCCAGGCATCCCAGGAGGTGGACATCCCCCAAGGGGTCCCAGTCTGCGAGAGGGCACAGGCCGGGCCGAGCCCCCTTCCCCCTCCTAGTGCACAAATTTTCATGCACCAGGCCTCTAGTCCTATATAATAAAAGGGTGATATGCAAATGGATCCTCACAGCAGAACCACTGAGAATGACTGGTCACTATGACACACACTGACCACCAGGGGGAAGACGCTCAATGCAGGAGCTGCCCCTTGGTGATCAGTGCACTCCCACAGGGGGAGCTCTGCTCAGCCACAAGCCAGGCTGATGGCTGCCAGTACAGCGGTGATGGTGGGAGCCTCTCCTGCCTCCTCAGCAGCACTAAGGATGTCTGACTGCAGCTTAGGCCTGCTCCCCACTGGCAAGTGGACATCCCCCGAGGGCTCCCAGGCTGCCAGAGGGATGTCTGACTGCCAGCATAGGCCCGATCTCCCAGGGAGAGGGCTAAAGCCAGCAGATGGACATCCCCTGAGGGGTCCCAGACTGTGTGAGGGCACAGGCTGGGCTGAGGGACACCCCCCCTCCAAGTGCACAAATTTCTGTGCACCAGGCTTCTAGTAAAAGTATATTTAAAAACAAGCAAACAAACAGAAAACTACATTCCGCTTTGAGGCCCTTGAAGAACAATCTATCCAGAGGAATAATGATTTTTACTTATTATTGTTATGATCCAGGGAAGTCTCGAAATGTTGCTTAGGCCATGGAACGAGGTAGGATTCTCTCCAGCCCACACCCTGGCCAGGGCGCTGAGGCCATTGGAGAGGAGCAGCGCCCTCACCGAGCTCCCTCGGGAACATTTCACGGTCCTTGCCTGGGAGGTGAGGTTGATGGACCAGGTGGACATTTAGGTTCCTCCAACTATAACAGTGTTCTAGGTCTTCGACCATTTTCAGAAGCGGATGTTTCTGGAGGTTGCAGATTTGAGGCTTGGATGCGATGTCAGAGAGAGGACAGTGCAACCTGAGTCTGGAAACTATTGGTTCAACGAGCATCTCGACCCCCAGGAGCAGTGGCCCTGGGCTCTGAGCAGGACCAGGTGCTCCAAAAGGTGGAGCGGGACCCTCTTCTCGAAACTGGGAAGGTTGGCTTCTCTCCCCAGTCGAGGCCGAGAGATGGAGCCGTCCACGGAAAAGATAAGTGACAAGACGAGCACCACGTGGTCAGCAGTGGTTGGCGTAACTGCGAGGCCTTGGCGTCTGTGCACAGGAAACAGGCAGGTGAGGGTCGGTGGCTTTGCCAGGGTCATTAAGTAGCAATCAACTGTTGAGACCCTGGGGGTCAGGCGGAGGGGAGCATGGCCTGGGAGTCTGGCGAGAACAGAGTAACACGATGGGACCCACGGTGTCGCGTAGACAACCTGACCATGACAGGCCTCGCCCCGAGCTCAGGAGACAGGAGTTTGGACGGTTAAGGGGAGGGAGACTCTGTCTGTGGAACCCTGCTGCTGAGGTGCAGGCGTGCAGTTACTAGACGCAGCGCAGGACATCAGGGCCAGGCCGCGCTGGCAGAGGCGGACACCAAGTGAGTGTCCCTCTCTGTGGGTGACCTCTCTGGGCCATGGCTGCCCCGCGGCCCTGCCCACGGGCTTCCCCCTTCGGTGGGGCCTTCCAGACAAGCGCCTGATCCCAAAGACAGACGTTGCTTTAAGCTCCGAGCAGAAGGCCTGCACCTCACAAGGGCCTGCCCTCGGGGCTTAGGGGGAGGCAGGTCAGTTATTGGCCAAACTCCAGGGCGTGTCTTCCCCTGAGGCTGTGGCAGGTGCCCGGGCTGAAAGGCCCCGCCCGCTGTGAGGGTGGCTCCAAAGGCAGCTCCCGCCTTTCCCTTCCGAGAGGGGCCCTCGCCTGGGAGGAGGAGGCTTTCACGGTAACCCCGGAACAACCCAGGATGTGGTTCAGCGATGAGGCTGTAATGGACGCCAAGGCACAGGCAGATGGTGCGGGGCAGCGCCCCCGTCAGCGAGTGCTCGCCCTCCCCGCACGGCCGGCTCCAGGCTGCAGAGTCTGACGCATTGGCGCCAGGAGAGAAACAGTGAAAGGTCTTCGTGAAACCTGGTCTCGCTGGAAAAGCAGGACACGAGGCGGCCAGGACCCTTCAAGACCAGGCAGGTCCCGGCAGTGGCTTCATGTCGGATGCTCGTGCCCGTCCAGCACAGCGGCTGCAGCAGCCACAGCCAGAGCCAGAGCGGCCGCCAGCTGCGGCCAGGCCTGGCCTCCAGGTGCCTCGAGGCCAAGCTCAGAGGGCAGATGGCTCCCTGCAAGGCCACACCCAGAGAGATGAGCCAATGCCCGAAGCCCGATGCCCGTGGAGGGGCGAGGACCGCTGCCCGCCCTCTCCTGGAGAGACGGGTGCTGGCAATGGGCCGGCCTGAGAAACGTGGGCCGGGGAGGGGAATGTGTTCCAGTGCGGCTCACCCCAGAGGCAGGGCTGCCCCGGACAGCGGCTCTGGGCCAGCCTGGGAAGGCTTAAAGGGACGGAGTCCCACGGAGAAGATCCATGGTTGGAGGCTCAAGGAAGGGAGCCCGTCACTTCCCTGTGGAATCTGGGGGGCGTCACCTAGGCAGGTTTGAGTTCATGCATGTGCACAAGCACGTGGGTCCTCATGTTCCTTGTCCAGTCGCACGCAGTCACGGCTGCCGAGCTGCCCCAGGACTGCCCGCAGGCCACGGCCCCGGCTCCCTCGCAGCTGCCATAGTGGGCACATCACGCTGCCCCCCTGGCTACGCAGGTCCCGGCAGCTCTAAGGGCGCTGTCCCTGTGACGAGAGGCGTTGAAGGGCCAGTGCTCCTGCAGACGTTTCCAGGCCTCGGAGGTGACCTGTGGAGCGGATCCTGGTGGAGGTGGTTTCCGTCTGTGCTGGCGAGTGGCTCTGGGCACCAGCATTTCCACGAGGACGTCTCTCGGAGTTGGAAAAGCTGTAGCGTGTTATTTTGTAAAAGTTGCTCTAAGGAGGCACGAGAAATGATGAAGTGCTGAGGCCTGAGGACGGCTGAGGCGGCAGGAGGTATGTCCATCCTCCTGCAACAGGCGTGGGGAGGGCCGCGGGCGTGTCTGACCGCGTGCTGGCCGTGCCCCACGCCCCTCCCTGCACTCCCTCGCTCGCCACGGCCACCTGGCGTGCCTGCACTGTGTTTGGGCCAGGAGCACTCACCTGCAGGAAACACAGGACTGGCCTAGACCCCATGACTCAGTCCATGAGAGTCTGTGGCAGAGTGGCCGCAGGCGTGATGACTCCAGGCCCGCGGGGTAGGATGTCTGTCTCTTCCGGGCAGCATCGTGGCAGGTGTCCAGCAGCCTATGTGGCTGCTGGCCGTACCCTCACCTGGCTCCCCAGTCTCTTCCCAATGAGTCTCTTGCTAACACCCTCCCCCAGGACAGTGCACACAACTGCGCCCCACGCCACCCTACACCAGCCTACTCCTGCTGCAGGGACAGGGCCACCACGCTGCCTCCAGGCCACACAGCCCCATCGCCGCCAAGGCCTGTGGGGAGAAGGAGGGCCGGGAACTGGGAAAGTCACCCAGGGCTGTAGGAGCAGGTGTAGCCGCAGGAGAGCCATCCTCAAGCCCCACCCAGACGGCCCTCGCCCCACAGAACGTACCGGCATTGATCGGCGTCAAGTCCCCAGTCCCCTTACGTACCACAGGACGGAAGTCCCTGGCCCCGGTGACGAGGATCAGAGCCCTTCAGACCAGACGGGCGGGCACCTTACTGGCAGCCACGGCTCCTGTCCCGGGGTTTACCGTCAGGAACTGGGGTACGTGGGTCTGTTGACTGCCCAAGGGCATGTGCTTAGTCCACAGGGAGACCTGCGCACCCTGCAGCCTCACTACGACAAATGCTAAAGACCTCATGCAGGCACCCTCAAACTACGGCCCGCGGGCCACACGCCGGGTGTTTTTGCCGCCGCTGCCTATCCTGGTTAAAATGAGATATGTGCAGTGTGCTAGGAATTTGTTCATAGTTTTCTTTAAACTATAGTCCGGCCCTCCAACGGTCTGAGGGACAGTGAACTGGCCCCCTGTTTAAAAAGTTTGAGGCCCCCTGAGTCCTTACGGCTTCAAGCGACAGTTCAGGAACCCAGTCAGCAGAGAGCGGTGCTCCGAGGGGTCCACAGAGTTAGAGGCCTCAAAGGGGGCAGGGAGCCGACAGGAAGTGACTAGGGAAAGGAGGGGGGGGGTGTCAGGCGACACCTAACAATGCTCTGAGGATTCCAGACTGACGGGGCTGGGGGAGGGGGAGCTCGAGTGAAGCCCCAATTTGATGACTCAGCATCAGCGGTTGTATTCTGAGCCTTGGTCCTATTTAAAAAAAAAAAAAAAATGGAACGTTTCGCAAATTTGCGTGTCATCCTTGCGCAGGGGCCATGCTAGTCTTCTCTGTATCGTTCCAATTTCAGTATATCTACTGTCAAAGCAAGCACCCTTGGTCCTGTTTCAACGGCTCCGCGTAGCTGGCTCTGCTGTGCCGTCCGTCCTGCCTGTCTGCATGCACTGCTTCACCGCGCTCGGCGCAGTCAGTTCTGACCGTGGCTCCTCCCGCCGGGGAACTTGGGGAACCACCTACCCTTGGGGACTAGTTTCCTGTGGTCAGAGCGAGAGGGCCCAGCTCTGCTCAGGCCCAAGTCCCGTGGTGCATGGCTGTCATGGAAAAACACTCAGCAGAGAGAGAGAGTGTCCCGTCATAGAAATCATGTCTGTGAAAACCTGCAGGATGTTTGGAAACAAAAGCTGCTCTCGTATAAAATGCTTCTGCTGTTTGCCGGGGCAGATGGCGGAGGAAACCCCTCACCACAGGGCTTGGCCCGGTGCCCTGGCATGGCGCCCGCCTCCCTGCTCTCTCTCCCGGCACTTCCTGCTCTGCCAAGCACTCCACTCACCAGGCATGGCCGTGCCAGGAGGCCAGCTGCTGGGGCGTTGAGCTGGCAGCTGCGCCACTGAGCCCACCAGAGCCCGGGCCCCGGTGTGTGTGAGGAGGGTCAGTCGAGTTTGAGGAGGGCTCGACGTCTAGGAATCCTGCCCTCGGGAGCCAGTGCCACTGCCCGCCTCCCTGGGACCCGCTTTCTCAACCCCCTTCTAGGGATGGGAGGGGCCGAGAGCAGAGGCAGCCAGCAGCGTGAGGGGCACAGGGCACAGGCAGGGGGCGGGGGGCATGTGTATGTGTTTGTGATATCTGGACCCCACGTCCAGGAAGCAAGGAGATACGTTGAGGTAAGAGGAGGAGTTTTCCCTGTGTGTTCACACCAACGGAGCCTGGGAGACGGGAAAGCCAGGCCTCAGCACAGCAATGCGACGTCGCGGAGGGTCTATAGCTGCTGAAACACCCCCGCTTCCCGTCGGACGGGGCATGGGATCTACGCCCTCCCCCCCAGGTGACCGAAAAGCTGTGTGTGTTCCCGAGAGCAGAGGTGTCTTTGGAATCACCGCTTATCCCTGAAAGTAACGGAAAGCGAGAGCTTAGCAGCAGGCGACAGGCAGGGCTGGGCCAACGTCCCTGACTGTGTTTGCGGAGCCAGTAGAGTCAGGCACGTGTCCCAGGAGCTGAGAGAGACGGCCTGTCGGTTCACGCTGCCGCGCGAATGGCTCAGAGACGCTGTGCGTGGAGGGGAAGGAAACAACCATCTAAACGAGCATCCCACAGGGAATCGATACGAAAATGCAGTTTAGGGAGCTGATGGTCTCGCTGTGTCTCTGATGGATGGACCAAGGGACGGTCCTCGCTGTGGGCATGGGAAGGCGGTCACGTGGGTGAGAGTGGACAGGGTTTCCCACGGCGCCTGCCCCATGCCCAGCCCAGGAGACAAGGCCACGACGACAGCTACACTGTGGTCGGAGCCGATGCACCCGCGGCCAGTCCTGGAGACGACAGCAGCCCATGCTGTCGCGTTCCTTGTGCAGTGACTGCTCCCATCTCCCTTTCCCCGCCCACGCCAGCTGGGGAGGGAATTCTCCGGGCGACGGAAGGAAGGACGCTGCACCACGCTCGCCAGAGCTTGTCTTGCTCTGTCCACATCTCCCTGGGCCCATCTGGTCAGGGTTTTGGGTTCTGGCTCTTGGCCAGTTGTGCCCAGGACACCTGCAGGGTCCTCCTCCATCCAAACTGGATGGTCCTTCAGAGACACTGAGGCAGCTGCCCCCAGAGGCGCTTGGGATCACAGAATTCCAGGTACTTACACCTCTTTCTTCTGATGTCAGAGAGGAAGGGAGAGGGAGAGAGAAGTAGAGACATCCATGATGAGAGAGAATCATTGATGGGCTGTCTCCTGCAGGCCCCCCACTGGGGATCAAGCCCGCAACCCAGGCCTGTGCCCTGACCAGGAATCAAACCGTGACCTCCTGGGTCATAGGTCGGTGCTCAACCGCTGAGCCACGCCGGCCGAGCTAGGCACTTGCCCTTTTAATGCCCCTCCTTGCAGGTGCGGCATCACTCCACGCCTACGAATAAGTGGGAAGGAAACACGAGCGTAATGAAGTGAGGCCCTTATCCTTGCGTGTTTAGTCAAACCTATTTGTGAAGATGCCGTGAGCCTGTGAAGGGCGGCAGCCTGTGGGGAAGGGCCCGGCCTTCCAGGGAGGAGCAGGAGGGCACACAGCACGGTGGGCAGAGGTCGTGGGTGAGGTCAGCGGAGCTCCCCGGAATTCTGCCCTCGCCTCCCTCGGCCAGCCGAACCTCAGAGTGACCTAAACCGTCCAGTTAGCACCCACCTCCCAGCAGCCTCCCTGTGCTCTCCCTTCACTCGGCAGCCTCCCAGCCTCCCCCTCCTGGCCCAGCCCGAGGGGGAGGCCGTTTGTGCTGAATCACAGCCGCGTGTGGCCCTGCCTGCTGCTCCAGCGGGGAGTGGGTTCAATGCCCGGTCAGCGCACATACGGATATCGGGAACGTCCCCGGTTGGAGTGTGTACAGGAGGCAGCCGGCACTGTGTCTCTCTCAGGGCCCCCCTCCCAGGGGTGACTGCCCTCACTGTCCTCGCTCAGCAGCACGGACACCCCATCCCTCTTCTGCAGCCGCCCGTGGGCCCTGGTGTGGGGGATGCTCAGCGTTGGCCGCGGCAGGACTGTGGTCCTCTCCTCAGGATGCCGTCTGCTTAGAGAGGGGGAGCAAGGCCTGTGTGTGGAAGGGGCAGGGGGTGGGGGTGCGCTCTGCTCCCCGAACCTGAGAGTTTCTGTGGTGCTGGGCGCCGTGGCAGCAGCCACACCCAGAGCGAAACTCCCCGGGGAACCCGTCCCCTCCACATGGCAGGTTGTGAAACAAACGGACCACCGCGCAGTGTCAGTGTCACCGAGGAGCTGACCAGCCCACTCGTGTCCGGGACACGCCTCCTGCTGGGACACGCATCCTGCCGCGTAAGGCGCTGCATTTGCCGCAGCAGGCGCCTGCCACCCTTCCCTGTGCCTCACCCCAGGGCCGGGGCAGACCCAGGGCAGACGTCGCCAGGCTCCTGGGTGAGTGGCTGCCCTTGGCACGGAGCTGAGGGCAGGCCCTGAGGCCTCAGGAGGATGAGGAAAGCTGGCTGTGAACCAGCGGGGGGCAGAGCGCGGCCCTGCCACTCAGAGCTGCTCGTGGGTGTAACTCAAACGCTACCAGAACCCGCCGCTGCACGTGTGTAAAGGCCGGAGGGTGACAGACGCCACCGAGAGCTCTAGCTCAAACCCAGCCGGGAACCAGTGGGGTCTGGTGATGCCAGCGAGGGCTGGGAACTCGCCGATGCCCACCGCCTGCTCGGGGGACCTGCTGCCCAGCCCAGGCCTGCTTCTGGGTCTGAGCTTCCCAGGACAAAGGGTGGGAACCGGGCGGAGGAGGGGCCGTAGGCAGTGTGCCGTCCTGGGCGCTCCTGGGGGCCAGGCTGTGTGCAGGGGTCTTTGGGGAGAAGGTGGGGGGGGAGGGAGGTGGAGATCCCCAGTGAGCCCTGCCTGCCTGGCACCACGTTTCTCTGGCCTTGTGGGGTCAGCACCCCAGTGTTGCTCTAATGCCCACACCCCGGCCCCGGCCCCAGACCAAACGTCAGGATCTCACCGTGGGCGCAGGCTTCCAATTTAAACCATCTCCAGGGGGCTGAGGGCTGCTGCTGCCCGAGGAGGCCACACCTTGGACGTGTGAGTGTTATTTTCACTGCAGAAGGGACTTTGCAGGTGGAACTCAGCCAGGGTGTGAGATGAGATTGCCTGGTTGTCTGATGTGACCACAGAATTTCTTACGAGAGGAAGCAGGGAGCAGGCCAGGGGACACGAACGGAGGTCGGAGAGGCCCTTGGAGAGGTGCCGCAAGCCAAGGAATGTGTGCAGCCTCGGAAGCCGGAAAAGCAAGGAGACAGATCCCCCGCCTCCAGCCGCGAAGAAGCACAGCCTGCAGCCTCCTGCCTCTGACCCAGGCCGCGGCCTGGACTCTGACCTCAGGGACGTAAGGGCACCAGCTCGCCTTGCTTTGAGCCAGGACTGGGGGTGACTGGTTCCCGCAGCCACAGGAAACTCACACACTCTCCGCAGGTGACGGGATGCTCAGCGCAGTGAAGATGTGTGACAGGAACCTGGCCCCTCACCTTGCGGGCGAGGACCACGCCCCGCTCAGCACCAGGGAGGTGGCAGGAGTGTGGGCCCAGGTCCCGCACAGGCCCCCACAGAATTTGCATGTTAGCGGGGTTCCTCGGCCATGAGGATGCGCTTGCATCTGAGAACACTGTGCCTGCAGCCTGGTCTCCCACCTGGCTTCCCCTCAGAACCAATCAGACCCCAGGCTTCCCCTCAGAACCAATCAGACCCCAGGCTTCCCCTCAGAACCAGTCAGACCCCAGGCTTCCCCTCAGAACCAATCAGACCCAGGCCGGCACCTGCTCTTAGACGTGTCCTGGTGACCTAAGGGAAGGCGGGGTCCCATGCGCCCCTGTGTCTGCACTGAGCACAACTTTCGGCTCCGAGGAGCAAGGGAACGTCTACTGAAATGAACACAGTTTTGTGGGTCCTCACTACTCGAGACGGGAACCTGAGTATCTGCTGGGAGCAGTCAGAATGCAGAGTCCCAGGCCCCAACCCCCCGAATGGAAATCAGCACTTCAGTACGACCCCAGGGGGCCCTGAGCGTGGTGCTGGCCTTCCTCAGCTTGGAGGTGGGGGGGAGGCCCTGCTGTTAGGGATGAGTGGGAAGCTGGCAAAGAGAGTCGAGGTCACTGCCCCCAGGGAGCAGGGGTCAGCAGAGACCTCGACGTCAAAGGCATCGTCTGAGTTCTGTCTCTGAGACCAAGTGGGACAGTTTTGGGACAACGATGTGAGGCCTGGTGGGATGGGGAGCAGGGGGGCTCTTGGGGCCTCTGCCCGCTCAGCTCCAGCTGGGCCGCCTTTGTTCTGAGGAGGCTCTGCCTCTTCTGGCTCCACGCCCGACGCACCCAAAGCCCAGCCCGCCCACCTGGAACCAGGGTGCCTGCTCATCTCCTTCCCGGCTCCCCTGTCAGGGACGTCGGCCCAGGATCCCTCATGGCAGAGCCAAGACTGAGGGAGAAAGACAAACAGAAACTCCTGGGAGCGGCGGCCCGCCTGGCGGAAGTGCAGATGCCTTGCAGATAAGAGGCTAGTTCAGCACAGGGATGTTCAAAATATTTGCCAAGAGATTAACCTCAAATTTCTGTCCAAGAGTCACAGGTCTCTGAGCCACACTGCCATGCTGCTCCCTGTGAACACCGAGGGCTTGGTTCCGTCTCCCTCTCAACCCGGGGGAGCCTCGAGGCCGGAGGAGCCCAGCGGGATGGCCTGAGGGTGGTCAGCCTGTGGGAACTGGGAAGTGCATGAGTAGGAAAGCCATTCACTTTTCTAGAACGACGACCGCCAAATGAGACACCCCAGTGGGCCCGAGATTTCAGAAACCTGAGGTCTAGAAAAGCTAGAATTTGCTGCCTAAGATGGCCCAACTATGCCTTAGCCATTGAAACGAAGGTTCCGCCTCGGACAGCTCCTCCCCCCCCCGGGGGGGCATTTAGTTTGTATTTGCACGCATGTCTGTGTGTGTGCATTAGACCAGCAGTCGCCCACCGGGGGCCCGTGAGGTCCGAAGGGTTGGCGACCGCTGCCTTAGACCAGGCAGGTTCAAGTCTAATAGCTGGTGATTTTCTGGCGACAGAAACAGAGCAACAGCCTCACCCACGCGAGGTGTCTCCGTGACGGAGAAACAGGATGGCGGTCCGGGCCATGTGGGTCCAGGCTGTGCGTGGCTGTGTTTGCAGAGACGGCGGGTTTGGAAGCAGCGATAAAAACCACATTTCCACGGAGACTTCTGGTTTTGCAGTCAACTGGCCAATTACTTAGAAACGGACCCTGTGTCCTGAGGTGACAGTGGCTGCGGCCACATCGGGACCAAGTCAGTGCAGCTCGACGGCCCAGACCTGGCTTAGTAGGATGCTCAGGGGAGACCGTTTCTGGCCTCGTGGTCAGCGATGTCTGGGGCCTTTAAGACGGACCAGTCATGCCCAGCCAGCGTGGCTCAGTGGCTGAGGGTCAACCTATGAACCAGGAGTCAGGGTTCGATGCCTGATCAGGATACCTGCATGCAGGAGGCAGCCGGTCAATGATTCTCTCTCATCGTTGATGTTTCTTTCTGTCTCTCTCTCCTTTCCTCTCTGAAATCAATAAAAATATATTAGAAACAAAACAGAGGCCAGTCATTAGTGACTGCTCTTTCGTGAGAAGCTGGAGGATGAGGCCAGCGACCCACCAATCCCAGTCCTTGGAGTGGCTGGCACACGGGGCACAGGGTCCTGGGTAGCCTTGTCCTGTGGTCACACAGGTGGTGTCACTACTGTCCCTAGCAGGTACCTTCCTGCACTTTCTCACTGAACCCTCACAACAAATCAAATCTTAACACAGCTGACATCTCCCCATTTGACAGATGAGGAAACTGACGTTGAGGGTTTGATTGGCTCATGTGATTGATGTGGGATCTGGGCCAGACCTGTCTCCCTCCGCAGCTCAAGCTCCTACACTCAGTGCTCTCCCCTCTGCCCATTGCCCACAGGCGGCCTGGCTGCCATGTCCTCGCTGGCCTCCACCTTCCTTTCCACCGGGAGGCCTCCCCGTGGGTAAACCACAGTGGTGGTCTCTGGGCGGGGTGCCGAGCTCCGAAAGCAGAGGGTGGGACCTTGGGCCTAGTTATGGGGAGAGGCTGGGTGTGGCATTTACTAAGTGTTTTTTAATGGACGTTTTAGGAGCTCCACTGGCCAGCCAGCGGAAGTAGGTGTTTGCAGCACCCGTGTCTTGAAAAGCAAACCCCATTGTCTTCCCAGCTGTGGCCACATGCTCACAGGCGTAGGATGGGGGGGGCGGGGGGGCGGGGGAAGGCCAGCTCCATTCATTGGGTCGGAAACATTTGGCAAACCCTGAGCTGGTCTGGCCGGGAGGCGCCTTGCCCCAGGTGAGCCCCTCCTAGGTGCTTGGTGTCATCACCTGTGAGATGGTCCCGCCACGATGCCTGTGTGCAGGGTGGGCGTGTGCCCTGCGTGCCGTTACCCGCACGGGGTAGCACACAGCTTCTCGGGAGGGGTTCCCTTCTCCCGTGACTGTCTCCCGACCCTCCTCAGTCTGAGAGGGGCCCCAGCGGGAGCAAGGGAAGGGGGTTGTGCAGAACCAGCTCACAGGGACCGGTCAGGGCTGGGAGGCACCAGGGCGAAGCTCATCTTGGCGCTTGTGGCGGGTCCTAGTTTCACAGCAATGTCACCCTGGGAGCTGGCCCTAGGGCTGCGGGGCTGAATTCTCCCCAAGTCACCTTGGCAGGAGGGCAAGCCCTCTCCACGCTGCGTTATGTTAGGGTTAGGGTTTAAGGTTA
>PVJC01032662.1:0-19832 GCA_004026665.1 Murina feae
CCTAATGTGGAGGCTTCTCTGTTCTTCAGTACAGAGTACATGGACAACTTTTTGGAACTTGCTTCATTTCCGAGTACCATTGTTGAGAATACCTATACATCTTTCTCTAAAGTATGTTTTTCATCTGTCATTCTCACAGTTAATTGCTTATATGATGGCACCGATGTCTGACCTTTCAAAGAGTCTGTGGATTACAGTGTAAATGGATGAGTGATTTCAAGATTTTCAGGCACATTTTCCCCCCAGAACAGATAAACGATTGACATTGTTTTTTTCTCACGAATTTCTTCTGACATGTTTAGAGTCTCACTTGCATATTTGTTAAATCACACATGAAAAAAAAAAAGAGACCTGAATTATTTGCTCTCAAAAATTGCCACTAGTTTATATGTTGTCACAAAGCAACATGTAATTCCACTCACTTCCTGCTGACACAAGAATAACTGGGCCAAACTGTGAAAGTATTTCTACTACAGGTAAAATAGGAATCTTTATTGCTCATCCAACACTTTTGGATTTTAACTGAACCTGTATTCAAATTTACTGCATAGGATAAATTAAGTATTTGCTGCATCCTTTATTTACAATTAATTTCATAGTGATTTTACTTCCTATGATGAGCAAATTTTAAAATAATGAAAGTATTATACTGAGAATCAAATCAGCAATTTAGAATATAAGGAAACAAAAACATCCAATCAGAACAGCAAAAGGAAAAACAAGAATCCAAAATATAAAGATGTTTATGTAAATGTAAAGAGCCTTTGGAACAACTTCAAATTTATCAATATTCATATCATGGGGGTGCCAAAAGGAGAAAAGAGAGAACAAGAAATTGAAAACCTATTGGAAAATAAATGACAGAAAACTTTCCTAACCCGGTGAAGGAAGTGCAGAAAGTCCCAAGAAGATGATCCCAAAGAGGCCTACACCAAGACATCATAATTAAAATTCAAAAGGTTAAAGACAAAGAGAAAATCTTAAAAACAGCAAGAGAAAAGCAGTTAGTTACCTATAAGGGAGCTCCCATAAGACTATATGCTAATTTCTCAATAGAAACTTTGTAGGCCAGAAGCTACTGGTAATTAATACTCAAAAGTGGTGAAAAGCAAAGACCTACAACCAAGATTACCTAGCAAAGCTATCACTTCCTAGCAGAATCAAAGGACAGAGGAAGTGCTTCCCAGACAAGAAAAAGCTAAAGGAGTTCATCAACACCAAAACAGTATAACATGAAATGTTAAAGTCTTCTTTAAGAAGAAAAAAAAATCAAAAATATAAACAATAAAATGTCAATACATACCTACCTATCAACAACTGAACTAAAAATGAAAATAATTGAACAAGCAAAACAAAAACAGACTCATAGATACAGAGAACATTTTGATGCCTGCCAGGTGGGAGGGGGCAGAAGGATGGATGAAAAAGGTGAAGGGACTTGCAAATACAAATTGGTAGTTACAGAATAGTCATGGGGATGTGAAGTGCAACATAGGAAATATAATCAATAATATCCTAGTAATGCTGTATGGTATCTGATGGTTATGAAATTTATCAGGATGATAACTTAGTAAGTTGTGTAATTTTTGAAGAATGGGGTGTATACCTGAAACTAATTTAGTATTGTATGTCAACTATAATTGAAAAATAAAAAATGATTTTAAAAAAGTATAAGAAAATACATATTTAATTTTTAAAATAATTCCAGAGCAATTCCTTCCTAGGCCCAGAAACCCTTCATCTTTTTCTCCATCAAAAATGAGTTCCCAGGCCCACTGCCAACATGTGAGTGGGGTTTCCCCTACACCAACAATTTTTAGGACACCAAGCAGGATATCTAAAAATTCAACTAATTTCTGATACTATCAACCAAGAGATAGTGTCAGATTATATAAGTTAAGGGTTCAGTCCTACAAAACTGTCCCAATCCCATTCACACATTTCAGATGCCAGAAGCAAGCCCAGGTTAAACTGTCTCTGAAGAATTGGTCACAGGTTGGAGGTTCCAATAACCCCCTTCAACTCTAAATCTAATCACAAGTCCAGATAGTCACCTATACTTTTAGCCAAAAGGCTATGAACGCAGACGTTTCTGCACTCTTTCCTTAGGTTCAATTAATTTGCTAGAACTCAAAAGAAACATGTTATCTACTACATCACTGGCTCACTGTAAAAGGTTATAACTCAGGAACAGCCAAAGATTAGAGAGATGCATAGGGCAAGGTGTGAGGAAAGGGAATGGAGCTTTCATGCCCACTTAAGGTGTGCTGCTTTCTAAGCATCTCCACATGTCTACCATCTGAAAACTCCCAGAACACCATCCTCTTGTTTTATGGAAGCTTAGTTTCAGTCATGATGAATAAAATCATTGGCCAATAGATTGATTCACTAATTCAACCTCTAGCCCCCACTCAACTACTCTGAGGTAAGAAGGGGGGCTGAAAGTTCCAACCCCCTAATCACACGGCTGGTTGCATTGAAAACCAACTCCAATACTTACTTGTTTTCCAAAATCACCATATTAACACAACAACAAAAGTCACTTTTCACTCTTAACACTTAAAACATGATAATAGTTCCCCAAGCTTTGAGCCAAGAATTGTGGACAAAAACCAAATATGTATGAGAAAAAAAAAAAAAAAATATATATATATATATATATATATATATATATATATATATATATATATATATGGTTTGGTCATCTGAACACCAAATATGTATCTCCTATAAATAACCCCCTGGTCTTAAAACACAGATCTCTTATGGTAAAACAATCATAAAAGTCAAAAGCCACTAGCTCATTTCTAGAATCTCAGCTACTCAATAGCCACTCAATCATCACATCATACTGAAAATGTCCCGCAGGGTGAGGCCACACAGGTTTACAGTTTCTGTTTGATCTTGCCAGACTCCAAAAGCAGGTGTGGTCGTGGTAATACATGGCTTCACCCATTCTGGCACTTGGTATTATCAGGGTGGGAGGCAATGTCATTCTCTGGTTCTGAACTTCCCTCAAGGTATTAATGTACTATTGAATTTTTCCCATTACACAACCCATTTTCTCATCCCTTTAACCTAAGATACTATTTTTTTTCCTTCTCCCAATTACACCCCAACTTTTTCTATCTTTACAAGGGACATTAGGTTTGGTGACTGTGCTGGTCTAGATGGCTGGCAGCAGTACTAGTCTAGCACTTCTATTCACACAAAATAAAGCTATATAGAGCAGAACTGATGGACTATCTTCACCACTAGACAATAGAGATGCATTATTTGTTAGCTCCAGGGTTGCCAGACTGGGTAAAGTATATCCTGCCCATCAGGCTTTCAGAGAATTCTACATAAAGTAAAAAAAAACAAAAAAACAACAAAAACACAGTATAATTTCTTGCTTAGAAATCATCCCTATTTAAAGTCCTTGGAGTTGAAGCCCTGATCCTATGCCAAATGCATCAGGTAGGGATAAAACAATCTGAGGTGATATGGAGAAGAAAAATACCCAAGCCTTCCCCATCCCCACTTCCCCAGATCTACCAGTAAAACAGAGAAATCTGCCGAATGGGAATATTCCTTTAGCCTTACTTGTGTTCATGTTGAGTGTGACCACACACTTGTGAAGGCATGTAAACCAGTCCTTCATGCCTTTATCTCACCCTAATTTAGACAAGATGTTTTAATTGCCTGTTCCAATTCTCCATCAAACCAGCACCGAGGAGGATCTCCCTCTGTGCTGACATTATTTGTGGGACATTATTGCTGTGAAAAGTGTTTGCCTGGGTCTGGAGAAATGATGCTCAGCCATCCAAGGTGGTGCAGTATGTCTGTTCAGGTCCTTTCAACAATGCTCTGAGCACTGTCATCAACCATCAGCAATGAAAGCCCACTCCAGAGGCAGTGTCTCTTCCTGTCAAGACCCATTTGTAGTCCCCAAGGATGACCAGCATCAGTCTGCTTGCCAGCTAAGCTCAGGGGCCTTCCCCTCAGGAAATATGCCACATAACAAGTTGCAGTCACTGTCTATTTTGCTGGCAGAGAAGTTCTTTAACATTTTGTGCCTCAGAGGGTGTAAGAGGAGCATATTAATACTTAGCCCATCTTTGCATTGCTGAACTCAGATGTCCACTCATTTCATGGACATCGGTGACCATATCAAAGGAGT
Source organism: Murina feae (assembly GCA_004026665.1). NCBI lineage: Eukaryota > Metazoa > Chordata > Mammalia > Chiroptera > Vespertilionidae > Murina > Murina feae. Next base: position 4,163 of record PVJC01032662.1, read on the forward strand.
AGAGATTCCTATCTGCTTGTCGATTCCAATCACCTTCCAGACCTGGAAGGAAGTTCTTCTGATGGACATCATTATGCCTACTCTAAGGCATCTCTCCAATTTCCACAGGGCTGTGTCCCACATGGCTATGGCGTCCTTTTGGCAGGCCAGCTTTCCATTGCTCTCCTGTATGATCCTACAGCCACACACTTTGTTTTGCAGAAGTTCTGGTGAAATAGAAGCCATTTGTGTATTGCAGGTACATCAATAAAGCGCCCATCTTCCCTGTCATGTTTCTCTGCTCCCTCATTCCTGTTACCCGAGGTCACCTCCCAAATTATATGTAGCCAAGTCCTGTCTCGGGCTTTGCTTCCAGGGGGAACCCAAACTAAGAGAGTAGACAATATCCAGCTCTGCCAGTGTCTGGTATTGTTAAAGCCAACATAGATGATTGGGGAAGAGGTCTAAGCCTAAGAACTAAGTCCAGGGAGCACCAGGCAAGTCCAGACTCCTCAGTAGTATCTGCATCAGTACATGTGACATGTGCCCAGTGGAGAAAGTGCTTCTGGATATTGCATTGCTTGTCTCTGTCTTTCCTTAGCTTTAATACTTTCAACTAATTCTAGGTTTCTGAATCTCAAGTTTAGCAACATAACTTAGTGTTATCAAAAATGCCCACGTGTGTAAATATAAACAGTGGTCAAATGGTAAAAGGAAGAACTGGGCCAATTACTGAATTAGAGATTCAGGCAAATGGAAACACTACAGGATTCCAGTTATCTGAACAGATACTAGGTAAAGATATGGTCACAGGAACAATACGGAAACTTGTCATTAGAATTAGGACCCGATTTAAAAACCATACTTATAACAGCGTTCATTACCTTGAGACTTGAATCCTGAAAGCATTTATCTCAAACCCTGAAATGTGCCCAGCCATGATCAGCACTGAGAAATGGGTGTAGAACTTACATGGTCCAGTCGGCACTGAGCTGACCTCACAATTTCAGAACTACTGTGATGCTCCTTAGAAGATGCTTCCCTTGCTACAGTGAGAACAAAGCCAGAATACCAATCTTGCGCTATTTCTAAACACAAAAATTGTTTTATGAATTAAGTCTCAGAAATGTCTCCTTCCCTTTTCTCATTTATAGATTAATGAATCAGGCCCATTACCTAGAACTAAATTTTAAATTTTATTCTCTGTTGGATATCAATAGATTTTCAAAAATGTATTTTATAACATTTATGATAGTATTTACACCTATCCCCTTTCTAAATGTCCTCTCCCTTTCTCTTGATCAAGGTGAATATTAGCCTAATTTTTTTATAGAAGAAAAACTGTCTATTAAATCATCACTCTTGAGCTTTTATTTCTCTACAGTACATCCAAAGCTTCTTTCATCAACTTCATCTGAACATCAGCATGCTACATATTATTTCCCCATTTATTATTATAGTGTCAGAATCTGTTCTTATCTTTATATACATTAGTTCACATGTTTCACTTACACTTAAAACATCATCTTTGTGCTCCTCACCCACATCTGCCTTCATTGCCTCAGGTTAGGTCACTCCCCTTCATTTAGTCTCAACTTCATGCCCTATCTCATACCATCATTTACATGCTAATCATGTCAGATAAAGCAGTGGCATCAATGCTATGGCTTCCATTCTGACAGATAAATTTGTGGGCTCAACAACTTTGACAAATATCCATGAAACCAAATTTGAATATTAAAAAATGTATATTCACAAACTCACATAAACTATTCCTTATTGATGCTGAGATCTACATGCAATGATTTAATGTCAGAGTGCTCATCTATGGAAAACTATCTCTATTATTTGGGCACTGATTTAGCTATAATGTTAATGTTTTCCATGTAAAACAATGTAAACAACACTCTTATGGATAGAGATTGAGCTACACAGTAATCATGATCATCTTCATCCAAACATATGTATAATGTTTCTAATATTATGTTGGGAATCAGATGAAGTGAGTTTTACACATGGACATATAAATATACCTGGCACAGGAAAGACTAATCCAGCAGTTCTCAACCTGTGGGTCACGACCCCTTTGGCAGTTGAACAGAGGTTGCCTAAGACCATCCTGCATATCAGATATTTACATTACAATTAATAACAGTAGCAACATTACAGTTATGAAGTAGCAATGAAAATAATTTTGTGGTTGGGTCACAACATGAGGAACTGTTTTAAAGGGCCAGAAGGTTGAGAACCACTGGACTAATCCTTGAGAGCCAGGGAATTAGAGCTAAAAGAAAAGGATAGAAGGCTAAAAGATACTTTTTCTAGGAATTGATAGGTAAGATTAAACCTAAAGTTGGGTATTATAGCCAAATATTTAGTTAACAGTCCAGAGTCACGAAACAACCATTATTAGAATAAGGTCCTACAGACTAGCTCACTTCATTAATAAAATGGAATTCAAAATGCAGAAACTCAAAGATGGAAGGTTTACGTTTTATTTTATTTTTTTAAAATGCATTTTTATTGATTTCAGAGAGGAAGGGAGAAGAAAAGACAGACAGGAAACATCAATAAGAGAAACTCATTGATGGGCTGCCTCCTGACCACCCCATACCGGGGATCCAGCCTGTAACCCAGACATATGCCCTTGACCAGAATCAAACCCAGGACCTTTCAGTCCACAGTCTGATGTTCTAGCCACCGAATCAAACTGGCTAGGGAAGTTAGAGGGTTTATTTTTAAAAGGGCAGCTAACTTATTTGGGGAGCTAGTTTTGGAGGTAACAAAGACTCAGAAGCTAGAAGTAGAGATGATAGAAGAACTAGCAGAATCTATATATATAAAAGCCTAGCGACTGAATTACAGAACAACCAGAATGACTGGTGGCTGTGATGTGCACTGCAGCCTGATCCAGGCCTTGATTACCCCCCTTCCAACCTCCCCCCACTGGCCCAGCCCCCAATTGATCACAGGTGTGACTGGCCAGCCAACCGCCTGTGTCACTCTCCACCAATGACCCCCATTGAAGTGGGCCAACTGGACCCCACCATGCACCGGGCCTCTATCCTAATATATAAAAACCCAGGGTCCATAACGGCTGACTGAAGGCTCAACCGAACACCGAAAATCAGTCCTGTAGTCATTGCTGGGTTGCCATGGCAACCCAGGACTGACTGCTGAGGGGGCTGGTGATCAGGCCCAGAGAGAGGCCAAGAGAGAGAGGCAGGGTGGATCAGCCATTGCCTCTCACTTTCTTTCTGAGCTTCGCCAGCAATTCTTTCTGAGCCACCGCGCCTCTGTTTCTCCCCAGGCCTTCACAGGGCCTTCTGATCAGCTCCATCTCTCTGATCAAGCCCAGAGATAGGCCCAGAGATGCTGACTGGCATAGAAACCAACCAATCAGAACCAAATCTGGGTGAACTGTGAGAAGCCAATGGCTGCCTAGGAGGCGGAACTTTTGATGCTGACTGGCATAGAAATTGACCAAACAGAACCAGATTGGCCAGCAGGGGAGGGCAGTTAGGGGGATAAAGCAGGCAGGTAGAGAGGTTAGGGGAGAGCAGGCAGGTAGGCAGAGGGGATAGGGACAATCAGGCAGGCAGGCAGGTGAGCAGGTAGGAGCCAGCAGTCCCAGATTGCGAGAGGGTTGTCCAAGTGTCGGTTTAGGCCCAATCCGATGGGCCTAAACCCACGTGCCTAAACTGGTAGTCGAACATTCCCTAAGGGGTCCCCAATTGGAGAAGGTGCAAGCTGGGCTGAGGGAACTCCCCCCGCTCCATGCACAAATTTTGTGCACCGGGCCATTAGTAGAAATATAAAACCGTACCTTGCCACCACTCCAACCCAACTCGCCAAAGGCTCCTAAAACCACAAAACTAGATCACTGATTCAGGCTAGCAGTTCAACGTGTAAAGCCTCATTCTCACATGAGGAATTCACACCTTTTCCTTCCCCTTGGACTGCATGTCTCAGAGGAGGCATGCACTGTATGGGCGCGTAATCAAAAGCTCAGAAAAGTCACTCTTTTGGGGTCCTGTGGTGCATCCAGACAGAGACAAACTGATTACCCAAAGCCAAGCACCAGACTCTGTCCCTTCATCAACCCTCGGCCTCAGCTCCAGGCAGGCACTCCCCTGGCAGGATACAAGAAGAGCTGCCTCAAATCTTTGCAGAGATGGGAATGCTCAGGAGGCCAAGATAATAGAAACCTAAGGACGGATATGCTGGGGTCCATGCCACCAGGGCCCACTCAGCACAAGGCCAAGGGGAGCTCAGACCAAGTTCTGCTCCAATTCCTAACCAGGTGGTGACCAGCCATCCAGGGCATCCAGGGCAGCAGCACACTGGAGTGTGTAATTGAGGAGGGCGCTCTGGAAGCGGAGGACTCACCCCAACACCTGGGCCCCAGGGGCTCTCCGCCTGTGTGCCTGTCCCACGGGCGCTCAGGCTTTCCGTCCCGTGGAGCCGCTGCTCTGCCGAATGAAGGAACCCTCTCCCAGGGCCAGGAAGCTCTATCCCTGTCCACAGCACCCTGTGTTGTGTCTGTGTTTGCCCAACTGTCTACACAGCCACCAAGTACTGGCTTGAGGGTATCATAGTATGTCCTTGGCCATGTGTCTACACTGGCCACTGGGAAGGTTTGCAACTACCAGGCATCAAAGAGGAGAGGAGGGGTCGCGGGGCGGGGGGAGGGGAGGATGAACTGGTTCTGTTACAAAGGAAGGAAGCACTAGTGCCTGCCTCTCCTGTCTGCGCAAGTTCTACATAAACGTGAGCCCAGAGCAGCGGCCATGGCCGAAAATCCCTGGGATTTGGGAGGTAACCGCCAAACCGAGGTGTACTAGACTGAGCTGTCTCCTCGGGCCTCCGAGCCATTTCAAACCTCAGCCACCAGCGCTGCTCTCCTGCAGGTGGCACTGCAGTTCAATGCTAGCATTTCGTTCTTCAGAATTACTTTGCATATTTAAGCTACTTAGGAATGGAGAGAGGAGAATTCCACCATTAACCCAGATTTATTTTGCACACAGGCCTATGTGTTTCTAGCTCCCTGTGTTATTGCTACTCGATGTAGCTATATCTCAGATATAATTATTCTTACTATTATTTAAACTGCAAACACAAGTAACACTGCATCATTCCAAAGTCTCAATATCTTATGCAGAAGAGCTAATAGTCCTCACAAGAGGATGGTTTCACACCGGGAAAGTGTTAGATAAAACTGTGCAATTTGCTAAAATCAATATGATATCTTTATTATACCTTCTGAGCCAAAAATAACACTTTAAATTGCTTTAATTTGGAGCTATCCAGTTTTACTATTAAAAAGAAGCCTAAACTTTTATGTATTTGCAAAGAAAAGATAACTGCCTAAATTTTTAGTAATTCGTTATAATTACATGTGACACTTTGTGGTATCATTCCCTTCTTTGAAGACTCAGAGATACAGGTAGACTTTTCAGAGCTAAATAAAGCAGAAAGCCCCCAAGGGATCAACTTGGTAACAGCCTAGAGGTAGGGAGGTTGGGCTACACTCAGGGAAGTGGCAAAACAATCACTGGATGGCAGGAACTTAAGCTCTGGGGCAGAGCTAAAGATAAAACTGGGAAGACAGGTTGGGTTCAAATTATGGAAGTCTTTGAATGAAGAAACTGAATTTCATTTGGTAAGCAATAAGGAGTTATTAAAGGTTAAAGCAGAGTAGTGATATAATAGGGGCAGGTCTCAGACCCTGGAAATAAAAATGTGAGGCATCAGAAAGACAGAGAAACTAAAAGTAGAAAAGTCATGTAGGAAGCAATTGCATATTAATAAATATGTCATAAATAGGATATTCTAAAAACAAATGCCTACTGTCCTAAAGGCCCAAGTCACTCACACTTTATGCAGTGGTATGATTGCTGCCAATTCTCCACTTAAAACACTTGGGGGAACCATATTAAGCAAGTGCCAATCTCTCCACTCCCACTACCTTATAAGTAGTCTTAGTATGAGTTTATTTTTTTTAAATGTCTGACAGCTCTGGCCAGTGTGGATCAGTTGGTTGGGCACAGTCCCATACACCACGGGGCTGCCTTTTCAGTCCCCCTCCCCCAGTCCCACCCTCCCACCACCCTCACCCCTGGTCAGGCCATGGCCAGGTTTCAGACTCCATTACCTGTAGGGGGTATGCAGGTGGCAGCAATGGATGTTTTGTTCTCATATTGATGTTTCTCTCTCTCCCACTCTCTCTAAAAATCAACTTTAAAAATCTTTAAAATAGTTAGCAAGAAACATAAATCTGAAGTCTGCTAACTGCCAAAGATACATTCATTTAATTGATGTATTGTCAATAGCTGCTCTTAAACTATCACAATAAAGTTGAGTAGTGGCAACAGAGACCATATGGCCCACAACAGCTAACATTTTTACTGTCTAGCTCTTTAAAGAGATAGTTTGCTGATATCTGCACTAGACTAGTCTGTGCTCCTGGTGGGGGTCTTCGTTATTAATTTCTGAACAATCACTCTAGAAAAAAGGTATGGTAAGCTAGAGGGCCAGGAAGAAACTAACAAGAAACTGGTTTCAAACTAACAAGAAACCGGTTTCTTGTTAGTTTCTTCCTGGCCCTCTAGCTTACCATGCCTTTCTTCATTTCTCTATTTCCACTGCAGCAGCTGGAATTTACACTGCTCCAGAGGAGATCTGTCGTTGCATTGGTTAGGACTGCCCAATGGACACTGCAGCTACCGGGATTACTTTGTGAACATAAGTCAAAATGTGGAAAGTATATCGAAGTGGAGTAGTGACAGAATTAGAAAATAGAGTGTCTATGTCCTTTTCCACATAATTCCCCCTCACTGCCCATTTTACACTGCTCCATAAGAACTTTACTTCACAAAAAATAATAGCAACGTCTTTAATGAAATTTCCAAAGATGAATAATAGGTCTGAAAAATGGTAATAATTACATTTCCACCCTTCTCATCTAATTACAAAAAAGATAAAGAAATATGTGATCAAGAGACTTGTAATTTTGTCATTGGTGCCTAATAAGTGCCCCACTGAAATCAAGGTTTTCTTATGCAGCCCTGTTTTCTTTCCCTGAAATATGAAGTAAGCCAAGTACTCTCATCAAGCCTAAGCAGACAGTGCACAATCACTGATAAACTCTTAATATGTTTCATAATTTTGTGCTAAAAGGTCATCTTCATTAATTTCTCTGCCTGTTCAAAAATGAAAGATATACAGAATGAGAATTTTTTTCAACAATGTCAGAAAGTCAGTGGAAAAAATATTCCTTTTCTTAATGTCTTCACATTATCAGTATTGTGCACTTCAATTTAAAACTATAATCTAGCCCTAGCTGGTTGCTCAGCGGTTAGAGCGCCAGCCTGTGGACTGAAGTGTTCCAGGTTCGATTTCAGCCAAGGGCACATGCCCAGGTTGCAGGCTCAAACCCCAGTGGGGGGGGGGGGGGTGCAGGCAGCCGATCAAAGATTCTCTCTCATCATTGATGTTTCTCTCTCCCTCTCCCTTTCTCTCTGAAATCAATAAAAAATTTAAAAAAACTGACTTAAAATTATAATTTGAATAAATAGCAATAAACATAATGTGAAGCAAGCAGAATGACAGTCAAGTGTGGTAAAATGCAATAGCAACAGAACACATTTTTAGGATAATCAGATGAAGTAAAAATATGAAAAAAAGATTTAAGTGACTTTTTTAGTGTATTTGAAAGTCCTTAGTGTTCCTAAGAACTTTCAAATACACTAAAAGAAAAATTTAAGCCAATGCATTTTATTGAACTCTTCAAGCAAAGAGCAAGTGTCACCTAACACCGTTTACCGCATGCTTCGCTCTGTTCACAGCACTGCGGATCTGCGTACAGGCTTAAGAGATCAAATGGGCTCCTTGCTCCTGCCAGGACCTACAGCTAGAGACCCAAGAAGAAAGGCTATATTGCCAAAGATGGTAAGGTGAACATACATTTAAAAATAAAATGATTTCCCTCAGAAAGCAAATAACTCAAAAAGTTGTTAAGTATGTCAGCTGTTTAAAGAGAACAATTAAGTATGTTAGATGTTTTGAGAGAAAAACTAATCTGTTGGTTATTTTCTCTGGTATGTAAGCCTTAATTCAAAGAAAGATAATAATGTCTAACTGCTAAGCTCCAGAATTTGTATAGCCCACAATACATTTTTCCCCTAAAACATTTTGATTAATAATCTTTCACATCCAAAGGCATATAGGTAGAGTAGAAAGAAAATGGGCTTTGCCCTAACCGATTTGGCTGAGTGGATAGAGCGTCAGCCTGGGGACTCAAGGGTCCTGGGTTTAATTCTGGTCAAGGGCATGTACCTTGATTGCAGGTTGCAACCATGGGAGGTGTGCAGAGGGCAGCTGATTGATGTTTCTCTCTCATTGATGCTTTTAACTCTCTATCCCTCTCCCTTCCTCTCTGTAAAAAATTCAATAAAATATATTAAAAAGAAAATGGGCATTGAAGATAAACAAATAGGGTAACTGGAGAAGTAACTTGGCCTTTGTCCACCTGAATTTTCTCACCTGGAATTACGAAAACCTCACAGAATCATTGTAAGAATTAGAGAGCATATTTAAATCAAGCAGCTAACTATTACTATTATATTATTTATCTACTAGGGGCCCGGTGCACGAAATTCATGCACAGAGGAGGGTGGGGGTCCCTCAGACCAGGCTGCCCCCTCTCACAGTCTTGGACGCCTCAGTGGATTTCCTACTGATGGCCCCAGTAGGCAGGCGCCGTGTGTGTGTGTGTGTGTGCGTGTGTGTGTGTGTGTGTGTGTGTCTCGTCTGGGGCCTGCCCCCAGCTGCACTGTGGAGGCTCAGAGAAGGCATCCTGTGTGTGTGTGTGTGTGAGAGAGAGAGAGAGAGTGTGTGTGTGTGTGTGTGTGTGTGTGTGTGTGTGTGTGTTCCCCTTGGGGGCCTGTCCCCAGCCACATCTGAGGCTCGGAGCAGTTGCCCTGAGTGTGTATGTGTGTGTCTGTCTGTCTGTCTGCTAGGGGCCTGCCCCCAGACACACTATGGAGGCTTGTAGCAGGCACCCCTGTGTTGATTTCTCAGGCTACTGGCCTCGCCTGCATGTTGTTCTCTCCCTTGAGTTGTGGCCAGGGCTGGATACTGCCTGCTGGTCATGCTTGCCTGCTCCCCAATCTCTGCCTTGCCTGCTTCCCTGATCTCACTCAGGCGACACAGCCAGCCTTGCCTGCTTCCCTGATATTGCCCCAGTGAGGAAGCATGGCTGGCTGTGCCTGCTTCTCGGATCTTGCCCCAGAGACACAGAGTGGCTGGCCTTGCCTGCTTCTGGGATATCCTCCCAGTGATGTGATGGGGCCAGCCTCGCCTGTTTCCCCAGGATCTCACCCCAGCCAGGCAGTGTGGCTGACCTCGCCTGCTTCTGGGACCTCGCCCCAGAGATGTAGTGTGGCCGGCTTCACCTGCTTCTCCGATCTCCCCCAGATACACAGTGTGTGGCAGGCCATGCCTGCTTCTCAGATCTCTCCCCAGAGTGTCTTGCCAGGTACATCTGCTTCTCCAATCTCACCCCTGTAGGTAGAGCATAGGAGGTTTATCTCGGTGCAGTGGCTGATGCAATGCTGTGAGCACACTCCAGCAATTCAGATCTTTCTGGAAAACCAGGAAGATGGCAACGCCCGCCTGAGCCCCTCCTAGAGCCACATACACAGTACCCCAACCTTCACGCTCATTGGCTCCCTAATAAGATGTTCCATGATTGGCCACCTCCACTATATATACTGCTGTACTTCCTCAATAAAATTAGACCTGCATCACAGAACCTGGTCTCCGGAGTCGTGCATGCAAACGTCCTAGCACTTGGGGGCTCCGTCGTCCTCACCCCTGGGAGACCCCCTGCTTCATATGGAGCCTTGAACAGGGACCCCCAGAACGTCAGACCGGGTGAGTGACCCTCTGCAACATGAGCAATGTTCCCCCCGCCGCACGCGCCTCTCAGGCGTGAGCTGTCCAGGCCCTTTTGCAGAGTAGGCGAGTTAAGATATCAGAAAAGGAACTCCAGATGCTGTGGGAGTGCCTCTTACACTTTAATCCCTGGTTGTTAAAAAGCTCCCGTATGGGACCCAGGCACTTGGGAGAAAGTACTCAAGTGTATAAGGTCTGCCGAGGTTCATGAAGGAAAAACATTTCCGCTTTCTCTAACACCCGCCATTTTGGCCATCCTTGCATATCTCTCTGTAATCCCCCCTGAACCATCTCTGCCGATACCCAAGGCTCTTGAGGCCTCAGTGGAAGAGGGTCCCCTTCCCCCATAGTCCCCTCCAGAGCCCTCTGCCCCCCCTCCCCATCCATGGGATTTGTTCGTTAAAGAACGTTCGGATACGGACAAAAATGAAACTAAAAAGCCTACAAGCCCAAAGGCGAGGGGAAGACGGTTCCACCTCCAGGTTCTACAACTAATAAACCTACCTAAAATACCAGTACTCAGGCTCAGTACAAGTTGGAGAGTTACGTACGGTGATACACACACTTCTATACTGTCAGGACAATCCAGTTAATATCTTTTCCGATAGTGCTTATGCAGTCCACACTGTGAAAGCTATAGGCTTCTCTGCCCTCAGAATTAAGGAAACCCCCCTCAAGCCTTTCCAGTAAACATCACCCCCACAGCTGCTAACAATTAACCCCTATAGCTCCTCAACTAGCCATCCCAGACTCACTCATCTTACGTGAATTACAAGAGCTCTGTGGCCAGATTAATTGAGTAAGAAACAGTCTATACCAACAGGAGCCCTAAACACCCTATTCCACCCTGAGAAGAGGTTTTGCTTGCATCTTCCCAGAAGGCAAGAGACACCCTCTCTGGATTCCAGCGAGAGATGTCAAGCCACACGCCTTAAGAGATGAGTCGGAGACCAGTCACCCAACCAGTGGCAGAGATGGAGGACCTCTCACTTGAAGAGGAGACACGACACCACAGGAGGAGATGTCCCCGAGGCAGAAGGGCTCACCCTATAATGTGGCGTGATATTAAGCCGCCTCACTTCTTGGCTAAACCCCGCTAACCTATTCATTTGGGCTACCTTAGCTGGTATATTCCTCATAGCATTCTTCCTCTTCTACTGTATGTTCACCATGATAGCCCGCATAACGGCACAACAGGCCATGATTATACACATACAACAGGCGCTAATAAAAAAGGAAGGGGGAGATGTAGGTAGAGCACAGGAGGTTTACCTCAGTGCAGTGGCTGATGCAATGCTGTGAGCACACTCTAGCAGTTCAGATCTTTCTGGAAAACCAGGAAGATGGCAACGCCCGCCTGAGCCCCTCCTAGAGCCACATACACAGTACCCCAACCTTCACGCTCATTGGCTCCCTAATAAGACGTTCCATGATTGGCCACCTCCACTATATATACTGCTGTACTTCCTCAATAAAATTAGACCTGCATCACAGAACCTGGTCTCCGGAGTCGTGCATGCAACTGTCCTAGCGCTAGGGACTCTGTCTTCCTCATCCCTGGGAGACCCCCTGCTTCACACCCCAGCGACCATGAAGCAGCCAAGCCTCGCCTATGTGCTATCCCATGGCCCTGCCTGTGTGCTGTCCTGTGGCTGGTGGGCCTTAACTCCTCTGTGATGTCCCCCGCAGCAAATGTAAGGCAGCCAAGCACGTCTGGCCTTGGGACAGCACACAGAGGGGTCTTAACTCCTCCGTGATCTGCCCCTCAGTGACCACAAAGTAGCCAAGCCCTGCCTGGGTGTTGTCCTGTGGCTGGTGGGCCTTAACTCTTCCGCGATCTTCCCCCTCCCAGTGACCACAAAGCAGCCAAGCCCTGCCTAGCCACAGGACACCATGAAGCAGCCAAGTCCCACATGCTGCTGTCCATGGCTGGCCGGCCTCCATCTTGGCTGGGTTAATTTGCATACAGCCACTCTAATTGGCTGATGGGTGTGGCTTTGGCAGGTGGGCATGTCTTAGGCGTCTTGGAGAAACGGTTAATTTCAATATTATGCTTTTATTAGAGTAGATTTTTTTGGCCTTAAACAATTCTGTTGGGTAGGAGGGTAGTTATTATTTCTTTTTCTGTGAGTGCCATGTGTCAGGAGTAGAGTCAGGAAAACAATGCATGTCCACAGCTTGCTCTGGGTTCACTCTGCTATAACAGTATGGTAAAGTTATTAGTTTGACTGCAAACTAACCAGTGGTGCCAACCTTTCATACCTCACAGATCACTAGTGGTCTACAGACCACTAATTGGCAACTGCTGAACTGGACTACTGTAGCTAATGCAATGGAGCTCTGCTATGTAGGTTTTCACTGAGTCACTCATGAGGTCATAAAGTAGTCCTCTGTTATTATTGTGTCAAAACTTGTGATCTGTAGAGAGGCAGGAAAAATTTCAGCCAAATACTGAAACTACCCCTGAGAATATCAAAGGTGAAAGATGAGTATGGCCAGTACCAGGAAGGGTGGAGCAGGTCATCAAATGGCTGAAATAAATATGAGGTCTGTGTCAGTAGGGGATTCAATCATTAAGTTCCACTTCGGAAAGAGTAAGTAAAAACAAACATCTAAGTGCACTCTGAGAACAAGGCAGCAGAGGCTGATGAATGTGCACTAAGAAGACTGTTCTACAGATGCAGAAATAAAATTGCTCAAAATGCAAAATGCTCTGCTAGAGGCAGAGTTTCTTTAGGAGGTTCATTCTCTCAAACCTAGAATCTTGTCTTGTGCTCGTTAGAAAGGCATTTGGTAGTCTATTAGCTACTACTTTAGGCATTTTGGCTGAGGAAATGCAATATAGGGGATTGGTCACCCAGCGATAAGAAGCTAAACGGGATGAAGAGTCAACCTAAAGCATAGCAATTGCAAAAAGACCGTCTTCCCTACAGCTGGAGACACAACAGGAGAGAGGGCATCAGCAGAATTCAAAAGTGAAAGCCATCCAGCAAGAGCTTGAGCCTCAGTGCAATTTGCCCTGTAGAAGCTGAGCCCATGAAAGGGCTGCCTTGTAGGAGATAAGAGCCTCAGAAGAGATGCAGCTGCTGCTAGAACCACCACCTAAAGTAGAACGTGAAGGAAAGAAATACTGAGTTGTCCCTCACTCTCCCCTTCTCTCTCCCTCCAGTGCTTCCCACTGGCCAAAGCCATCTTGAAGCCAGAAGACTAAGGAGACGTGGAAACAGCCTATATAGTTCCCGCAACTGCCACACAGAGCCTACGGGGAGGAATTGAGGGATGGACTTAATCGCTGGCCAGCATGGATACTATGCTGAAGTTTTCTGTACCCAGTGTTTTCTCTTCTTGTCATCATCTCTTTGGCTAACAAAATCAGTAAACGTTTGCATTTCTTGGTCAATATCTGTTAGAAAGCCTTATATAATACATTTCTGTGCCTCTGAAATAATGGTCCAATAAAGTTCATTATTCATTACCCGATTTATTTAACTTGTTTTTCCTCAGTGAATTCAGCATAATGAAATGGGCAAAAATTATCTTTGTCTCATCTTTGTACACTGAGGGTCTAGCGCAATGCTGCACTTAGCATACTGAATAAAAGAATGAACTTAACTTTATTTGAACCGCCTGGAGCTCTAGCTCCCAGGCTCTTGTTCTTGCTCCTCTTGGTTGTGGCCATGGTTCCTCTTCACTTCGCCTTATCCTCACACCCTACATGACCTCATCCATTCTTAAGGCATTAAATTCCATCTTTGTGTTGATAATACCCAGATTCCCATATCCAGATCACAAATACAAGAGCCTAAATAATGCAAAATTTTTTATCTAAAATAGATCACCTAACTTTTACCTTTCTCAGATAAGAATCACCTATCAAAACACAGTTGTTCCCTTTAGACCGGTTGTTCCCTTGCTTAAATCTAATCAATGACCTCCCACTGAACACAGAATAAAATCCAAAGCTCTTCTATGACAGAGCACCTGCCTCCCCACCCACAGTGAGCTCCTTTCAGCTCTTGGGAACATTAAGATGTTTCCTGCTTCCACCCTTTGCACAGGCTGTTCTCTCTGCCTGAGATGAACTTCCCTTCCTTTGAGGCCAAGTGGAAATCTCTCTTTGGAGAAGTAATCTCTGATCACATAATATTGTTTCATTCGAAACCGAGTTCCAAACAACTTTTACTTTGTTGTACAGCCCCTTAGGGAGTTAGAGCCCATTTCTTGTCAGATAATAGCTTCAGAAGTTAAGTGTTCTTTGCACCCCAGCCATTTATTCCTTCTTTCTTCCTTAGTCCTTCCCTACCCGTTTGAGTCTTTCTTGCTGCCTAAATCTGCTTCCAAAGCAAACATTACTCAGGATGAGAGCTTATATCTGCCTTTTAAAAAAAAAACAAAAAGCTTTTCTCTAAATGTTTTATAAAAAGTGTCCTCCCATGTAAGAGTTAAATATTTGTGAAGAGTACTGTTTGGTTCCAGAGCCCTTACCAACACCAGAAAAGCACACAGTTAGGATTCATTTACTTCACTCCCTGTTATGCTAATGTAAAATGTCAAGAGGACGTTTTCATAAAGTGAGTCATATAATTTCCTCGTGTTACCACAGTTTTCCTGAACTGATTCGTGGAAATATAATTCTTAGACATTCTCAATTCATCTATGAGGCATGAAGTAGGCTAAAGTATATTCCAAAAACCAAACCTGCTCACAAACATGAAAACTCAACATGCCATAGTATGGTCTAACCATTGGGCAAGTGGCATCCACATTAGAAGCAGAAAAGCAATTCGCTTCTAAATAAGCACTAGAGCAAGAGTAACCCATCAATGGTCACCAAAGAAGAGATTTCACTGACATTTGAATTTTTTGGTCATAAAATGAGCTATCCAAAAGATGCAGCTAACAATATACTTTTAGGTTTATTTTTTAATTGTAAATTTTATTAAATTCTGAAACCAATAAAATTACTTTAAGACTGAGGACCCAAGATCATAAAACAAATCCATATGGGGGGGAAAATTTAATTTATATAAATTAAAGCAACAGCCAGCTTTTTAGACACACAAAAACCCAATGATTTTTCTTATCTGCAGTGATACCTGAATGATTCCCACTGCCTTTAAAAATGTGGTTTTATACTTAGCCAAAACCAAAAAACAATACTTGCATCCATGAATTTACATGAATTTCTTCACCACATGTTACTCCTGTAACCTCATAAGCAATTTGCACTGCCAGTTAGAACAAAGCAACAATCATACGAAGGTTGACAATGCATTGGAATTGCATATTACGTCAGCTTTAATTAAGCCGTGAGAATTTACTTCAGTGCTACTTGTACGCCATTTTTGAGACTAGCTTAGCAGAGAAAATCTCATTTGCTAGTAAAATTTAAAATTTTTCTCTTGCTAAAAGAATGATGAATCTTTTTTCAAAAGTGATGCACTGGACAGTAAGAGTGAGGGAAAGAGCTCAGCTATTGGCCAACCCAGCTGTTGTGAAGAAATTTCTTCCCTGTGCTTCCTCCCCGCTCCCAGAGGAACCTACTTCAAGGCCTCTTCCCACCACAATGCAGCCACAGGGCTGTGATGGCAGCAGCCCACCACAGGGGACCGCACACAGTAGGCACTAAGTCATATGGTTCCTGCCACCAAATTATAGTAAACACTGGGAGTCACACAGCAGCAGAGACACAACCTTAAAGACGTCATTCCAAGCAGAGCCATGTTAAGCTGTT
>PVJC01032663.1:0-19801 GCA_004026665.1 Murina feae
GCTGTGACTAGAGGTCCAAAAAGTTGAGGCCTGAATGATTAAAGGGAAAAGAAAGGAAAGGTAAAAAAAAAAAAAAATCCCAAAGCTAATGAGCTTTGGACATTTCCCCTTCCTTCTTTCCTTACTTCCTCCCTTCCTTCCTTCCTCCATCTGTCCCGCCATCCCTCCCTTTCTCTTTTGTTTCCTTCCTTCCTCCCTTCCTCCCTTCCTTTCTTTCAATGCTATTCATGACACAGCCTAATACACTGACCTTTTCCATGTCTCAGTATGATTTGTTTCCTTTGGGGGAAAATAATACTAGCATTATTGTCATTTGCTTCCTTTATTCCCAACGCTCAGCAATCACTCAGCATATCCATTTTCTTGTGTGAATAAGGAAACTGAAGACAACTAGACAAGTTACACCTGGTCATTTGATGGCTCCTTAACCTTCAGCCCACTTAGTACATGGCCTTGCCCAATCTCATTTCTTACTCTGCTTTTTGTGTCTTCCATACAAACCATACTGAGTCTCATAAAGACCCACAACATCTAAGAAGGTCATCAAGTATAATAATGTAGACAAGGGCAGGATTGGCCCCACTTGGAGGATAAAGATGCGGGTAATTCTTCCTATTGCTCTAAGATTTCTTTTGATAGCTTTAATACATTCTATCAATGTGATCTGTTTCTATGGATCCATCCCATTAAAAAAGGGAGGTCAGTGAGAGGTGTCATATGCTTATTTCGTAAACAATGATGACGTCTAGAGCAGGCACCTATTCCGCAGTATTCCTGGAGAGAAATCTAAGGAAAAATGGGCGGTGGCAGTTGGGGGAGGGGTAAGGGGTACGAGAATATGCAAGAGAGGAGTGGCGGGGAGGACTTTGAGCAGACCAAGAGGTATTCACAGTTAACATTATTTCACTAGGCTCGCACAGCATTCCTGCACGGTAGGTAGAGCAAGTATCATTATCTCCATTAGGTCGGTGAGAAAAATGAAGCCCAAGATATTAAGTGATTTGCTTTGAGCTCTGACTCCAAGTGACTAAATCAAAAGCAGAATCCACATCTGCTGATTCTCACGTTATTCTGCCAGAACAATAATGAAGCTGAAGTTGTAATATCTACTTGCGCCTGTGAAAATTCCATGACCAATCATTCTTACCGAGGCAGTTAAGATCCTTGGTGACGTGGCTATTTTTTACCTTTACAGCCTTCTGAGCTATGCCCTACCTCATTAATTAGCCCCAGTCATACTGAATTAATGTTATCCTCTCTTCTCCTACTCAGCAACTCCTTATCTCTCAGCTCTCAGGCGACACATTTCTTCTTCTGGAAGCGCTATCTAACATCTCTCAGTTAGTGAAAGATGACCCTTCTTCATGCTCCTTAGACCTTGTTCTTTCCCCTGTTCTAGCACTGTACTCTGTCTGTTTTTCTGTCCTTCTCTCCATCTTAAACTTCTTAAGGACAGTGACATTTACCGCACCAGTGCCTAGCATAGCTTTTGGCATATAGAAAGGCTCTCAAAGTGTTTGCTCAATAAATAAATAAAGCCAATATTAGAAGGTATCATTGTTTTTAAAATTCACTTTTATATTCTACATCACAACAAACCTTTCCGCTATTCACAGCCTAAATTTAATTTTGCCCATTTAGTCAACAAATGTTAGCCTAGATCAGGGGTGGGGAACCTTTTTTTGTGCCAAGGGTCATTTGAATATTTATAACATCATTTGTGGGCCATATAAAATTATCAACTTAAAAATTCGCCTGCTATATTTGGTCAGATATTTAATTAACTCACCCCCAATGCATCGGTGGGGCCAGACCAAATGATTCCATACCCCTGGCCTAGATGCTTAGTATTTCCATTGGGGTTGTGTGCCCGAACTCCTGGCATCATAGTACTTAGTATAAAATAGGTCCTCGATACGTAATTTTGGAATGAATTAATTAGTACAAAGATGGTTAATATACCAACTTCCTAGGGCATTTAATTTAGATAATGTCTTGACTGTAAGTAACGGTGAAATGGGACAGAATATGGGAGGAGCCATATGGGAGTTTTTGGTAGCTTTTGTTTGGTAAGCTGAAAACTGTGATTGCAAGAAGTGAGGACTTAATGTAGCCTCGTGTAGTCACTGATTCTTGGGAAAGAGGCTGCCGAATCTTATCTGGCCTGATCTTGCTGACTCATATGTGTTTTTGGTGATCTCCTTAAATATCACCAGAGTCACAAGTATTTAGGAAAATCTCAAAATAGTTCATAGACAAAATATTGCCTCTAGTAAAAGCCAAAGTTATATTTACAGGGACAAAGTTAAGGGCCCGACATGGGATGTTAGTTGTTTAGTTGTTTTGACCTTTAGTTTGATGTGTACTCTACTGCCATTTTCCATTTCACCAAACTCTTTATGAACTCTTAGGAGTATTCATGGAGCACCCTCTTCCACACATATTGAAGTGCTCACTGTAGAGAGAGCAGAGAGTGATGTGTAAAGACCTTAGGCCTTAGTTTCAAGAGGCCTTGGTTTGAAGCCCAGTCCTACCACTTAGAAGCTACATGATCTTAGGTAACTCACCAAACTTTGCTGTGTTGCCGTTTCTTCACATGTACATGGGTGTTGACAAAAATAATACAACTTGAGATTTAAATGGGTTCATGCGTATACAGTTCCTAACACATAGGAAGGACTTCATAAATGTTGGCTCTGGCCATTATCAGTATGTGCTAGGTTCGGTGTTGTGAATGCAAGCACTGAAAAAGGAAGTTATGGTGTCTGTCTTCATGCTGCGTGCTTGACATGTGCCTGTTTCTCTTTACTGTATAATTCATTCTTCAACCTTCCTCTGCTTTGCTGTGAAAAGGGCCTGACTCCAGAAAACCACACTCCCAGGCTCCTTTCCTAACTGGCTTCCTGCTAGGTTTAGGCAGCGGAAGGTTCAGAGAAGAGATTGAGCTTGGAAGGCCAGTGGTGACTTGCTGCTCGGGTAGTAGCATCCGTGGCAGAGACTCTCTCTTCTTTCTTGCCCATCTCTCTCCAACAGAGCCTCCTTCTGTGCTCACAGGGCCCACTGGAATACTCTAGTTCCCAGGCTTATTACCAGCTTTCTGCTGTGGGAATGAGGCCAATATAGAAGAAACTAGAACAAGAGGAAAAAGGCAAATTCTTGATTTCATCCTGGATCCAACTGTGCCTGCAGATTTTATATATCTAGGTTTTTTAAAATATGAACCTATATAATTTTCCCTTTTTTTTGCTTAAGCTACTTGGATCGCATTTCTTTCACTTGCCTCTGTGAAAATTTTCATACATTGTCTACTAATTCATGAGACTGTTTGAGATACCACAATATAAAGCAATTCTCATTGAATATTTATCTCCGGAATCCACATAACTAGTTTTTATTGTCCTGCTAGGATTAAGTGTATAAAGATGAGCAAGATAAACGTGGTCCTTCTCTTTGGTAGTATAATAATGACAAATTAAGTGTTTTACACTTAAAAAAGGAAAAATCTTAACTTTTGTTATACGTATTCCAATATTGTTGTTTTCTCTAGAGATCTTTCCTTAGTTAATGTGTATCTTAAACAAAAGAGATCTCATCAATTTTAATACAAGAATATAAACTAAAATGCAAAGCAAAAAAACTTTGGGGAAATAGTTTTCATTTATTTTCAATAAAGTAAATCCCAAGCCTCTAGTTCTTTATGGGAAGCTTCCCAAGGCAAGAGGATTTTTCAATACAATGAAATTAACAATGTCACTGCTGCAGGACCATCACTCATTCTGCTATATATTTCCTCGGCTCTCCTCTTCTCCATTTGACTAAGATGATCCATTTGTCTTCTGATAATGAATGGGCTTCCTCTTCCTTTTAGCCACTAGCATAAGTCACTGAAACTTGCCCAAGACATGTCTAAAGTTCATTTGCTTTGGGAATTTTTTGAATCTTGCATAGTTGATGAAAATAAATTTGTAATCAGGATGCAAGTACAGGTGTGTGTGTATGTATGGTGTGTGTGTGTGTGGGGGGGGCTTTGTCTTTGAAATATATGTAGTGGCCTTTTAATGTAATGCATGGTCAGGCTGTAGTTGCTATGGAAACAATAACCAAATTTCCTGACATTTGAGGGTAGGGAGATGCAGTGGTGGCTGCTGTGATCAAAGTTGAAAGATTGCTGATAAAATTAAAGCAGATTTAAAGAGTAAGGGGATTTTCCTACCTTAATATTCAGATCAGAGCAATCAGCTCTTCCCCAGTGTCTCCCAATTATATCTATCAAGGCCAGGCTGAAGGCTTACTAATATTTCTTTAATTATTATTTTATGCTCAGTTTATTTTGGATAATGGATGAGTGGGATTTTGGAGTTCTTGATTATAGTTGCTGCATAATTTTTATATAGTATAAAATCATGCTTTATGGTTATGGGACACATTATATCCAGATTCATTGCTATTAAGATAACAAAATGCATGCTTCTGTTTGAAATGTGATACATTGTAGTGCAAATTGATCAGTCTAGTGAATACATCTAATACATTTTCTGTTTACAAGGCATCACTTCTAGGGCCTCTGTGACTCCTGTGGAGTTTCTCTTTAGCTTCCAGTACGGCACTGATATTTTTGCATTGTTAAGGTTTATAAGATGCACCATATGAGAAGTTCATCTATCTGTGTATATTCTGTTCATACTACATGTCAGGAGAATGTGAGAGAAGTATAGAATATGGGAAGTGGCATAATTGCCCTAATCGCTTAGTGAGGGTCCTCTATGCCCAATACAATGTTACGTTATGCGGATGTGGACAAGACGTGGATAAGAAAGTGATTCCTGCTTTCAAGAACCAGTTTTGCCACATGAGGAGAGAATACATGCAGACTGCTCATTGAGTGGGGACATTTCAGGAAGAAAGCCAACAAATGCAGCCAAATATAAAGGCAGGAAGTGAGTCCAATCGAATGGGCAGATAAAGAAGCTGAAGAGGAAGCACAACTTGAGATGGAACCCAAAGGAAGGGCAGACCTTGTTAAAGAGGGAAGACTATGTTTGGTGTTAGTAAACTTCAGAACTTCTATGTATGCTGTACATATTCTTTTGAATGTCATATGTTATATTAAAACTAGAGGCCTGGTGCACAAAATTCATGCACTTGGGAGGGGGCCCTCAGCCCAGATTATGAGAGGGCACAGGCCAGGCCAAGGGACCCCACCAGTGCATGATCGGGGCCAAGGAGGGACCATAGGAGGGCCACAGGCCATGTCTGGCCTGTCTCACTCAGTCCCGATTGGCCAGACCCCAGCAGCAAGCTAACCTACCAGTCGGAGCTTCTGCCCCCTGGTGGTCAGTGCATGTTACAGTGGCTGGTCGACTGGTCTATTATCTACCCCCTGATGGTCAGTGCATGTCATAGTGAGCGGTTGAGCAGCCTTAACATATCATTAGCATATTACCCCTTGACTAGTTGAATGGCTGACCAGACAACCAGACACTTAGCATGTTAGGCTTTGATTATATTATGATAGAGACAAGGTAAAGCAAATGGTGTGAGCAAAGGTGCAGATGGGGCGTGATCTGGTGGTTAAGGGACATTGAGTAGTTTGGTGACGCTGGGGAGGTAGACAGATGGTTCTATTAGATATTCTCAGGTAATGAAGATGCTCAGGGAATTATGGGGGCTGTGAAAGACAGGATAGAAAATCTGGGATTTTGTACCAAATGACATTGAGGGCCACAGGACTTAAACTGTATTAATTTGAGGTCAAAGTGAAGACTCTCAAATGGTGCTAAACATACTGAATTATCTTTCACTGCTTGGCAAGAAGTTACCAGTCAATAAATGCAAATTGAGTTTGGTTGCAAGTAAAACCAGTGTGATACCAACCCAAAAAAACCTTTGGAATTGTAGCTGATATACTGTGGTTGTTAAAACTTGTTGACACTTCTTTCACTCCTCCATAGCACTTTCTTCAGATTTTTTGCTCTGGGTTATTGTCACTTCAGGCCTCTTTAATATAGATGAGTTGAAAAGAAGAGGTTTTAAAAGCCAAGTTTTTTTGAATATGAAGTTGTATAAAGTATGTATAATATGGTAGGAGCCTTGAGTGAGTTATAAACAGATTTTTATTTCATACTGAGAAACTGGCCCACCTTGATTTCATACAGATGATGACATGGCTGTCTCAACGCTTCTCAGTACTCATCAGGAAAATTGCTGAGGATGGCTTTAGCATGCTCAACTCTGAGGGTTTTCTGGAAAAACAATGGGTAATCTGTCTCCAAGTTAATAGATACCTATTGCTTCTGATTTAGGGCAATCATAGAATGAGACCAAACACCTTTGGCACAAAGTAGTAGAATATGATACAGGTTATGTTTGTGGGAGTTTGTTTTCAAAATTAAGTGTATTTTAGAAATGGACAATCTTTTAATCTTTCTTCTTTTTTCCCCCCAAAAGGGTCTCCTTAAGAAATGCTACTCTGC
The DNA here is from genome assembly GCA_004026665.1 of Murina feae. Lineage (NCBI taxonomy): Eukaryota > Metazoa > Chordata > Mammalia > Chiroptera > Vespertilionidae > Murina > Murina feae. The sequence continues at coordinate 6,474 of PVJC01032663.1, forward strand.
CAAGGCATCTTACCTCTTCCAGCAGGATAAATTCTACGATGTCAGCTACGACACAGGAGACAAGTCTATCCAATGTAGCAGGAGAGCAGATGCATTCAAGTTCTGGATGACTTGGAAGGCCCTGGGCACATTAGGCCTTGAAGAAAGAGTTAACCGTGCTCTTGCTTTATCTAGGTACTTGCGCGTATGTGTGTGTGTGTGTGTGCGCGCGTGCGCTCATGTATGTCTATAATAGACTCAGTGACAGTAACATTTGCAAGGTCTGTACACATGATTTCATTTGTGCATTTCTTCTTTTATCTGATAACCATTTTTTCTAGTATCTACTATGTGTAGGGAATTGTGAGCAAGGTACTCCTCCCCGCTGCCCTCCAGGATCCTAGCCTAGTAAGAAATACATTCTGGTGTCAAAGCAGGTAAAAATAAAGGTGAACCTACTTTTTTGGTAAAGGAAGGTGCATGGTGCTCCAGACCACTCAGCAGGGTTCCCCAGAGTATTCGTGAGGGTCACTGGCAGAGGCTTTCTGTGGGAAGCAATGCTCAACTAAGACACAATAAAGAAAGGACAGAAGAATAATCCAGGCAGAGGGAATAGCAGGCCTAGATTTCCAGATGTGAGAGAGATTGTGCGTGGTGACTTCAAGGACCCAAATAGCAGGTCTTGAGCTTGTGGGGCTGGCGTAAAGGCATAAAGGTAAAAAGTGGAAGCCCCAGCGTTGCTTGCCTTGTTGTAACATTAGAGACAAAGCTTTTGAACCCACTTTCAAAGACATTTGAAGAGCTCTTGATATGTGCATTGGACACATACATCACCTGAACAGAACTCTGCTGCTAAGCTTGGATCAGGGGGTGCCAATGGGCAGGCCATGACCAAGTTTACTTTTAAATGTGACTTGTTGGGCCTGAACTTCATAGGGTTAACCTTCATGATGTTAAGAAATAAAACATTTGAACAATTTAAAATAGTGCTTAAAAATAGGGAGATTTGTTAACAAATCTAGATCTTTTTGGCTTCTATCCCGAACGCTCTCAGTCCCACATGGTGACAAGCTGCTGAACATGACTCCTGACTCTCAGGCGAACCATCGTCCCCTCTACTCATCCTGTTTCTTATCTAGCTCATTTTACTATAGCTTAGATGTGCTAGCTCTACCATTTATAAGCTCTTCGTGACTTGGGAAAGTTTTTTAACCTTTCTGTACCTCAGTTTCACCCCAGTAATATGGAGATAACAACAGTGTCTAGCTCAAATAATTGTGATGAGGATTAAATGAATTAACATGTGTAAACACTCAGAACAGTGCCTGGCTGGCATATGCCGCATGAGCTTTAATGTCAATTTTTTGTGTTTTGTTTTTACCTGCTTGCCACTACAGGCATCAGAGTTTGTGATCTCTGGTTTAAATAATCTCTCCTTCTTCACTCCCTGTTTACATTTCACTTGCAAAACCTGAAGTGTCTCCCTAGAGACTAAAACAATTTCTTCTTTCTACACTGGGAGTGGTATGGGTGCTCTCTGCAACACTGTGTGCAACAGCAATGCTCTGAGCATCACTGCAGATTGTCTGGAAACCCAGGATCTTATAATAATAACGACTTAGTCTAAGGTCTGCAACTTGGCTGGAGTGGCTTTATCTCATACTATGGTGGCTTGGGGTGGAGGGGAGCAGACTGGCCTACTCTCCACATGTTTTTCATCTTCCTTGGGACAGCAGGCTAGCTCGAGCATGTTCTTGTAATGGGGCAGAAGCCCTATAGGCAAGCTCACTTTAATCTTCTGATTGCATCATATCTGCTAGCATTCTAAGGGCCAAAGCAAATTTCATGGCCAATCTCAATGTCAAAAGGCAGGAAGTACAGTCTACCATTATGCAGGAAGAACTGCAAAAGCACATGCCAAAGGACTTGGATATAAGGACAGGTGAAGAGATGGCTTTGGCACTTTCTGGTGATTGTGGTTTCAGAACTAGTTTGAAAAATCTGCAAATATGTGTCAGTTAGGATTCTTTTGCTGGTAACTGACAGAAACATTAATTCCAGGTAGCATAAATACAGATAATTTATTATCTCATATTACTTATAAGCTAGTCTAGTGACAACTTCTGGAATGGCTTATTCAAGGGGCTTAAACAATATCACCTGACATCAATTTATCTCCATCTATCAGATCTGTTCTCCTTCATGTTTGGTTTCTTCCTATGTAGGAAGGCAGCTGCCAGGAGTGTCATCCTCCCAAACTCAGGGTCAAGGTAAAAAGGAGAGACTTTTCCTCTCTCAATAACCCTGAGGAAATTTGTAATCATTTCTGTGTGGAGCAAGCATCCACCTCAGAATCAGTAATTTTTCAGGGAAAGGTGCTATTCTCATTGGTCATGCTGAGCCACAGGCTCTCCCTTTGCGCTAGGGAGACTATCAGTTCCTCCTGTCTAATCTAATAAAAGAGTAATATGCAAATTAACCATCACTCCAAGACACCTAAGCCATGCCCACCATCCAAGCCATGCCAACCAGCCAATCAGAGCAGCCGTATGCAAATTAACCCAGCCAAGATGGTGACCGGCAGCCACAGAGCTAGAGCAAATAGGAGGCTTCCATTGCACCAGCAATGGAGTTGAAACTGCCTGCCTAGGCCGGCCGCACCTCTACTCAAGGCAACAATGTTTCAATTATAGAAGCCACAGATCTGAAGCAAACGGGAGGCTTCATTGCCTGACTAGGCCTCTGCTCAAGGCAACAAAGTTTCAATTATAGAAGATAAATAAACCCCAGAAACCTGATTCCAGTCAGCCTCCCTGGGATCTTGGGTTAATGGGAGCTGTGGGCAGCCTGAAAATGGCCCTCAGCCCCTCCTCCAGGCTGGCCACACCCCCATGGGTGAGGGTCCCCACTGGGGGGCTTGGTCAGCCTGCAAACAGCCATCAGCCCTTCACCCAGGCTGGCCAGGCATGCCAGCAGGTGGACATCTCCAAAGGGGTCCTAGACTGTGAGAGGGCACAGGCTTGGCTGAGGGACCCCCCCGAGTGCACAAATTTTTGTGTACCAGGCCCCTAGTCTAATCTAATAAAAGAGTAATATGCAAATTGACCCTCACTCTGTTACACCTAAGCCATGCCCACCAGCCAACCAGAGTGACTGTATGCAAATTAACCCAGCCAAGATGGTGGCCAACAGCCACAGAGCTAGAGCAAACAGGAGGCTTCCATTGCACCAGCGATGGAGGAAACTGCCTGCCTAGGCCAGCTGTAGCCTCTGCTCAAGGCAATAATGTTTCAATTATAGAAGATAAATAAAGCACAGAAACCTGATTCCAGCCAGCCTCTCTGAGACATTGGGTCAACGGGAGCTGTGGCCATCCTGAAAATAGCCATCAACCCCTCACCCAGGCTGGCCAGGCATCCTGATCCGGGACACCCTTCAGGGCAAACCAGCCAGCCCCACCCATGCACCAGGCCTCTATCCTATATAATCTTATATAATAAAACAGTAATATGCAAATTGACCCTAACAGCAGAACAACTGGGAATGACTGGTCACAGTGACACACACTGACCCAGGGGGCAGATGCTCAATGCAGGAGCTGCCCCTGGTGGTCAGGGCACTCCCACAGGGGAGCTCTGCTCAGCTACAAGCCAGAAGGCTGCCAGTACAGCAGTGGTTGTGGGAGCCTCTCCTGCCTCCTTAGCAGCGCTAAGGATGTCCAACTGCAGCTTAGACCTGCTCCCCACTGGCAAGTGGACATCCCCTGAGGGCTCTCAGGCTGCCAGAGGGATGTCTGACTGCCAACTTAGGTCTGATCGCCTGGGGAGTGGGCTTAACCAGCAGGTGGAGATTTTTCAAGGGGTCCCAGATTGTGAGAGGGCACAGGCCAGGCAGAGGGACCCCCCCCCTCCTGAGTGCACAACATTTTTGTGCACCAGGCCTCTAGTAGAACATAAACTGAAACTAGGTGAGCAGTGTGCTTTGAGTAGAAGTAGGGCTAAAGTGCTTCGATCAGAAGTAGGGAGAGAACTACCCAGAGGTGAAAAAAATGGAACTGTCTACCATAAGTATTCATAGTTGCTCATTAAAAGTTCAGAAATCTCTGTTCAATTTTTTTTTTGTATTTTCTCATATCATTTAAGTGTGGTAGAATCTCTGCATTATTTTTTCTAAGCCACTGAGTAATTCAATAATAGGTGTCATGAAACAGGCGAGATATAAATATTTGATGATTGTATTTATTATAAAGTTAACATTCAGCTCAGGGTAGAATTTAATTTATAGTCAAAGGAGTTTTTCTAATTTCTGCAGAGAATTATCACAGGAGGATAAATGTTAACATTTCAGGTCAATTCAACAGCACTTATTGTTTATAAATGTTTGTCAAGTTGAATTGAATGGAATTAACATTTCAGTGAGCATTGCTGCAGACTCTGTGACCTATATTTAATATTTGAAAAATAATCCCTCCTCTTTCATGCTGTTACTCATAATAGTTTTGTTTCCATTAACATCCTTGATATCTAACACTCTGTTCCTGGAGTGAGCCAGAGTTATTCTGTTTTCCCACCCCCAATACCAAGCAAAAACTAAGTCCTTTTGCAGATATCACTTTGAATGAATATAAAATTATAAACTTGGAGGAAATTATTCTAGTATTAAGAATTATATTAAGATAGCAATATAAGGTCTTTATTTTCATGATTTTTACTTCCTTTTAAATTGGTTGATGGTTCTGCTTGGTTTGTGGTTCTGCTCTTTAGGGGGAAAAATGGAACATTTTCTCAATTGTGGGAGCTAATCTGTGTCCTTGAGTCCATGTGTAGTGATCTAGAGAGAAAATGTCTCTAGGGAGGGGAAAACATAGCCTCAGTTTGTAATGTCTGCCAACTTCCAGTGGTGGTTTACAAAATTCAAGAATATTTAACAATTAGCTCTCACCAGCCAGTAAAATGTAGCACTACAATACCATTGATTTTGGGAGCCAGCATAATCAGTTCAGACCACTGACTGGTGAGAGTTAAAATACCGTTTTCCACCGCACCCACTGACCCTAGACCACCTGCTTTAGATTTTATGTAACAAAAATGATTCTCATTCATGGTGTTCAGCTCTACTTGCTATAACTTCTCTAATTTATGGCTAATGCTTTTGTTTCCTAGAAATATAATATCCTTCAGCAAATAAGAACTCTAGCAAAGTGAAGATGCAAATGAGAATTGTGTTACTATTTGGAGTGCACCTCTATTTTCAGCAGTCTAACATAGCTAACATATCCATTTCCGTAGGCCCTAGGTCAGGTATCTTAACTACTGGAAAAGCTGTGCAACTCTTTACCCCTGGCACATTGTAGTAAAGGTTGCACTGACCGATGGAATCAATCTTTTCATGTTCCTGAATCAAAATGTAGCTTAGTGTTGAGATTTCCATATTGACTTTAAGACTTAAGGGCCCAATTTTGATGTACCTACGGACTGCCATCACCTTGACCGGGTAGCTTGCTCCTCTTCCCCTGGGAAAGCAGGAACAGACATTTCCAGGAGGACTGTGATTCCTATTTCACCAGTTGTCAGAGATCTAGCAAGAAGGAAACATGTATGGCCTGGAAGATCCAGAAGGCTTTTCTAATTTTCTTTTGACCCTTGTCATCCCAGTTGATACCACACCTTTCTCAGAAGAAATATTAACGACGGAAAACTTGCTTTCTCCTTGGGTTGTTTGAAAATCAGTGGTGTTGGGAACCTAAAGTAACACACGGTTGAAACCCAGGAGGCTGAGGTTTAAAATCACCATCTCCAGCACAAGGCAGGAGGTTGTGCATCTTGGATTTCTGCCTGAGGAAGTGGAAAATGTTTCACAATGCCCAGGGCAACCTGTTGAGGGCACCTTCTAGCCCTTTGTTGTGGCACTCGGGTTAAGTGGATATTCACTAAGGGGCGATTTTAAAGCAAATCTAAAAGAGTCACGTGCATAGTCTTTTCGACAATAACAAACAGCTCACAAACTCCCATTCTGTTGTCGCCAAGTCTTCAGTGTATCATTCATCTATCGCCTTGACACGCATCCCTATAATTCCTCCAGTGGAATCTATTTCACTGGCTTTGCATGAATACTGAGGGATTTACTATTGTCAGTATGGAAAAGGTGAGCAGTCATACAATGGCACCTTGGTGCTAGTGTGTTTCTCCAGGTGACAAGAGGAGGAGAGTCTAGAAGACTAGGAAGGACTAATGTTTTCCATTTTTTATATTGGTGATTTTTTTAAGTATATATTTTATTGATTTTTTTTTACAGAGAGGAAGGGAGAGGGATAGAGAGTTAGAAACATCGATGAGAGAGAAGCATCGATCAGCTGCCTCCTGCACACCCCCTACTGGGGATGTACTGGCAACCAAGGTACATGCCCTTGACCGAGATCGAACCTGGGACCCTTGAGTCCACAGGCTGACACTCTGTCCACTGAGCCAAACCGGTTAGGGCGGTGATTTTTTTTTTTAAATCACCTTTGCAGTAGAATGTAGTAGGTAGGTGTTTGTGATGAATCACAAGCCATGCATTATGTCTTAATATATGCAGCACATACAGAAGGCAGATGGAAAAAACTCCCAGGAGTTCTGCAAGGCTCCATGTATCAGAAAAAAATGTCAAGTGAGGAGATGAGACCAGGAGGAAAACTTGGTTCAGAGTGCTCTGAGAAGACTAAGTGGCTAGTGAATTGAGAAAGGGACTAGAAAGGCTATTTCCAGAAAAGACAATTAAATGCAAAAATATTAAATTCATTTAACAAATCAGAGAATTAAGGGCATCTGACACCAGAAGCACATTTTTAAGCAAAGGAAGGGAAAGTGTTTCAGAGCAAGATCGTCATGAACCGTGTGCTTCAAAATCAAGCCAGAATCTTCATATAATGAGTTTTTACCCAGTAGGTTTGATGAAAACTCTTGCTGATGTATTTTTTTTTTCTCTCTTCTCTCCTTTTTTACTAAGCTTAGTGAGGACAGTGGTGAGTTTTATGAAGCTATTGTTGTTCCTTGAACCTATTTACCTGGATGCTTTTTGGTCGAAGTGGTTTATGGTTCCTGCATTATGTTCCAAAAATCAATGTACATCTTTTTTTTCTGGCTGGCATCAGATAGAAATAGTTTTTTAAAAAATGTATTTCATCTCTAGGCTGTTTCCATATATTGAAAAGAAAAGTTGTGAGGAATAAATCATTCCTGTGAATCTAGGAAGAAGTGACTCAAAACCTTATATTGATTCCCTCTCAAGACTGATTTTATTTAAGCTTAAAAAAAAAAAAGGATAAGATACCCTGTAGAAGAGGCACTTATAAACTAGCATTTCTGAAACTATGCTCTGTGGGGTAATAGACTTCCAGAACATCGTAATAAATGTGCTTCCAAAAAAAAATATTTTCATGGTCAAATATGCTTGGGAAATGCTAACTACTACATTATTCCTCTCTTGGAGATTGAGTGTTCATTAGCACATTAAGGGCTCTGAGGGGGGCTTGTAGTACAGAAACATTTTTAACTTTGCTTTAACCAGAATGCAGACACTGTTTATTACTCCCCCAACAGCCACGCTTCCCTTTTTCTTGCCAACAGAAGCTTGATTTTGTGTAGGTAGGAATACAATGTTCCAGCTGTGAGCACTGGTCCAAGCCAATTCCCATCGCTAACAATTAGTTCAGGGATGGGCATGTGACTCAGCTTCAGTCAATAAGATACAGGAAGAATTCTATCAAGGCATCTGGGGGAAATCGTCTTACGTAAATAGAGAAAAATTAAGTAAAACCACTTTTGCTCCAGCCCTTCCTCTTTCTTCTTGGGACACTGTTGTGTAAGGAGCTGTAGCAGATAGCTTGATGAACATGAAACATTTTACTAATGCTGAGCGTATGGCTGGCTGAAATGATAGAAAGTGACTACTTCTTAACGATAGCATTGAACCATCTAACCAGCTCAATAAATGTCCTTATAAATTAAGCCAAGTATATTTCTAATGGTAGACAGCAGCCATTGCTCAGATGCATTTGGCAACGGAACCCCTTCATGTGGGAAAGCTATTGACATGGTGTGTCGGGGAGCATGGAATTGTTACAATAGCAACTCTTCATTTGAGTGACCTCTACTCTCAGCTCAGTTGGAGTGTAAACCCTGGCTCTGAGAGTGACTGCAGTGGGGAGACTGACCCTCAGGCAAAGCCAGGTTCCCACGGTTAGCAAAGAGCAGAGTCTTAATTTAAATGATTCAGCTCTGTTTTAGGATGCCTTTCTCCCAGGAGCAGCTCTAGCCAGTTTGACAGAAATATTTTAAATGGAGACAATAGGTAGTGTGTGTAAGTTTCATACAGTCATAATCTCTTAGGGAAGGACTTTACAATCTAGCCTCACTTCTCCATTACATGCGTGAGTAAACTGAGGCAGGCTCAGGGAGGCTAAGGAATTTGCTCCATCCCAGAGTTGATTAGCTACACAACTAGAATCCCCTGCAGTCATTCTGAGGACCTCTAGAGATACGAAGTTTTTCTTAGCCTCAAGGTGCCCAGGATTAGTGAAGGCTCCCTCGGGATGAGATCACAATGGCATCAACTTCTGATGCCAGCTAGTCTGTAGGTTTCTGCCTGAGCAGGTGAGGAAAAGTGTGCTTCACAAGCTTTCCTTGTCTAGATTGTAAATGTCTGTTTGGTTTTGTGCTTTACATTTTATCTTTTATTCAGGACCTTTTCAAAATTACACAAGTAAGCACGTCTATGAAACTTTGTAAAGAAATATGAAAAGAGTTAATAATTTCTACCTCCCCCATTGCATTGCATTTTTCCTCTCTTAGGTAATCACTAACAATTTACTAAGCACTCATGCTTTACTACATGAGCATATATAATTGTGGGTAGGGATTACTTTTGCTTTCCTTTTTTTTATAATTTCTTAGACAGTAGAATCATAGTATTCACATTTTTTAGTTTTTTTGCTTTTACCTCTTACTAAAATATCGTAAGAATATGTGTGGTTTAATCAAAGTAGACATAATCCATTTTTATTAATAGCTGCATCATGTTACATTGTATTACTATAATACATTTTATTCTACTATTTGCCAATTTCTAGACATTAATCTTGTTTCTAGCTATTTTGTATGGAATACACACACATAGATTTAGATACAATAATGAATATATGTACATATACATATAAAGACATATATGTGTATGTGTGAATATAGTAGTGATTATTTTTTCCCTAGTAGATCAGCACCTTTAAGGTGGTTGGCTGCATCAGAATATATAATTATTATTAATTTTAAAAGGTTTTTAGCTGCTTTTTGTCACATTTTCACTAGTTTTGGGTGTTGCCTCTTTTAAAATTTATTTTCTATCACATGGGCAACATGGTTCAGTATTGTTTTAATTTGCACTTCTTTGATTATCAGTGATCTTGAGCATATTTTCTGATGTTTACTAACCATAGGAGTTGCTTTTTGCAGAAGTTAGGAGTGTGCTAAAGGTTCAAAACATTACAGCTACATAACATCTCCTGAAAAAAATACCCAGGGAAAGGAGTATGTAAAACATCAAATACCTTGGTAGTGTGCACATGCGTGTGTTATGTGTGCATTCACAATATTATTGCTCAGAATAAAGGGTCTATATTATCTAGTTAATAATGGTAGAATTTAATCAGATTTTGTATCATTTAAAGATGTTATAACTTATTTGCTAAATACCAGTATTTAAACATATATGATGAACCATATAAGCAAGTTTGGGGAAAAAGAACGGAGTTCATATTCACATTCTAGAATAGCCTTTATAGCAAATGAACATAATGATACTAACCACCCTCATTTTCAGTTTCTATACTTCATAACTTGGTAATTTCTGATTAAAAAAAAATTTTTTAAATAGCATTTTGAGACTAGAAAAGTAGATTGTGTTATTTCAGTTCTATAGGCAAGGGAATTGAGGCCTGAGAAGAGCATTTTTTGTTGTCCTTAAATATTAATTGAATATGTATCATTTGGTGAAATGATTTCATATGGTTGTAGCATAACTCCTTACAACTGACTGGACCATAGTTTTCAAAGCCAATCCTTATTCCTGGGTGTGATGTTCCTCCTTCCTTCTTTCCTTCCTTTCTTTTACTCTCTTTGCTATTACATATAAAAATCACAATAAATACCCTAGCAAGTATATTTTTGTCAGCACCCCTGATCACCTCTTTACACTTGACCCCAAATTTGAAATATTGATCCAAGTATTAAAAACTTTTTAAGGCTCACGACCAAATCACTAGTTTTCAAAGCCAACCATTTGAGAAGCTTTCTATTTTTATATAGACAACCAGAGGCCCAGTGCACGATGAAATCATGCATTTGTAGGGTCCCCTAAGGCCTCGCCTGCCATCAGGGTCATGTCTGCTGCCCCACGATGCCTTGCACACTCTGAAGACGCTGCTGGCGCCCTGCGACACTCCGTGGATACTGCCGGCGCCCCCAGGATGCTCTGCTGATGCTGCTGGCACCTCCTAGTGACTGGTCGTTTTGGTCATTCTGGCATTACCATGTTATGGCCACGGGCCTTTTATAATATAAAAAATCAATCCCAGGGAAGGAGTGTCAGTGTTAATTTACTTTATATTCTCAATGTCATTTCAGTCTTTTCTCCATCAGATTCCATATCTCATGTATCTGTGTCCTTTGCTTGTGGTGTCATAATTCTCTTTTCCCTAACATTCAAAATGACTTCAGAGACAGTTCACCAATGGCTACAACCTGCTTACTTGAACAAAATACGAATAATCAGGTATTCTTCCCTCTGTACTGGCCTTGGACAAGATGATGCTCAGCTTCCTTTATCTTGAATTAAATTACTAGCAGGACCGCATACCAAAAACTCTTTCTCCCCAAATCAACTAGGTAATTTAAGTACCTATACTAAATACCCACCTAGAATGTGAATGAGAACTCCAGGTGTTCAGAGATATACAGCCAATCTACTTTGTTTGGATTTCATAATGGGGTGAAAGTCTGATGCTAATGTGCAAGATAGACATCATCTCATCCAAAAATGTGTCCTTTTACTCAGGCCCCAAGAGATTGCAATAGGTTGAGGAGTATCTGCCAAGTCCATACCTTTGCCTATACCTCTACCCTTACTTATCTCTAAGCCTCATATTTCTAAGCCTTGTCTCTGATCCAGAAATAACAGTTTTGTCATATGTCAGTCATGTTCATGGACTTTTTAGATTTCAGATTCTAAATATTATTGTGGGGTTTTTTTTTAGGTACCTGGTAGAAGAAATCAGGAAAAGAGAAGGATTCAAGTTGCTGATGGAAGTAAGTATGGAACTGTGCCTATGATTTTGTCACTCAGCAGTGATGAAGGTGGTGATTTCCAAATCTATTATATTTCATTGGTTTTTGTGTTGCAGACTTAGAAACAAGTCATTAGCTTAATTCAGAGAGTCCATTATGTTAATTTACTCTATTAGTGAGTGTTTTTCCTTTGTTGGATTCAGAGAACACACTTGCCTTTACATATTGAAAATTAAAGTGCTCAATAATAATTACCAAGGATAATACTGAATAAATTATGTCCTCTGTCCTGATATATAAATTGCATAATGATTGTACTGCAAATATTCAACTGTACTATAGTGGTGCCTGAATGTGAAAAATCAATTAAGTGAATGTACAATAATGCTTATAGATTTCTCTCTTCATAAAATAATGAGAGCATATTAGTTTGGAGCAATGGAAAAATAAGTCATTTTGTTGTTGGATTCTTTGCTAGACATAAGAAATAGATGGTTACAAAGATAGAGAATATTTCCCCCCCACAAATTTATGATTAGAAAATATGAAGAATATTATTTAATTCTGACTTTTAAGCAATATGAAGTGTGAGGTTGTCTTAGGTCTTCTTATAAGTAGCATATGCTCAATAGCAATTTTTTTAAATATATATTTATTGATTTCAGAGAGGAAGGGAGAGAGTTAAAAACATCAATAATGAGAGAAAATCATTGATCAGTTGCCTCCTGCATGTCCCCCTCTGGGGATAAAGCCCACAACCCAGGCATGTACCCTGACCAGGAATAGAACTGTGATCTCCTTCCTAGTTCATAGGTCAACACTCAACCACTGAGCAATACCAGCCAGGCTCAATAGCAATTTTAACCTAATATAAAAATTTCTCTTTTCATAAAACAATGAAAGCATATTAGCTTTGGAGCCATGGGAAAATAAATCATCTAGATATTGCAGCGTAGGAACCTATTTTGTATATAAGCAATCTAGCTATTTTTTGATATTCATTTATTTAGCAAGATTTATTGAACAATTTCTGTGTGCCAGGCCTAGTTCTAGGCACTGGAGATATAAGACAGGGAAGTTGCCTACTCTCATGGTTCTTACATTCAAATGAAAAGTGACAGGCAATAAATAAGCCAATTAGTACATAGGAAATATCAGATAGTGAGAAATCTTAGGAAAACAAATGAATTCATCTATATATATATAAAAGCCTAAGTTACTGAATGACTAGTCCACCAGTCACTATGATCCACACTGTCCACCAGGGGACAGACGCTAAATGCACAGGATCGGGCTCCCTCCTGTCTGGATCGGGCCTGCTGGGATCGGGCCAAACCTGGCTCTCCAACATCCCTGAGGGGTCTCGGATTGCGAGAGGGTGCAGGCCAGGCTGAGGGAACCCACCAGTGCATGAGTCTGTGCACTGGGCCTCTAGTAAGAGATAATCTAGTATACAACTAAATAATTAGACAGTTACAGATGTGACAAGTGAAAAGTTGAAGTTGATGATGTGCAGCAGGCTATATAGGCATCTCAGACAGTGATTAAAGAAAAATTAAATTTATTTAAAGAAAAGGGAATGGGAGACAGGGATATCCAAAGGAAAGAACTACACAACACTGAGCCAAAGGGTGTTGGGGTCCATGATGGCAGTAAAAACGTACTTAGGAAGGTCATAAAAGAAGCAACAGGAAAACCTAGGCTGGGCTGCGTTGGGCTGTCTTGAGAAGTCAGAGAAAAGGGGGCCTTGGAAATAGGTTTGGGTCTAGGTGGAGGGGTTAGCCTGGAATGAGCTGCTGCTGCCCATTGCTCCCCTGGTTGCAAGTCTCATGGGGTCCTTTAAAGATTGAGGTATACTTGCCTATGAGGGAATGTAAGGGGGAAGAAAACGGCACAAGCATGATCCTTGGAGGGAGCGTTCACCTTGGGCCCTTTGTCCTGAGCATATCTCTCTCTTGCAAGTGGAAATCTTAGGGGAGGTGTCAGGGGAGGATCTTAATAGAAAATAGAATATTCATCAGCTTTCCAGGTGTG
>PVJC01032664.1:0-19802 GCA_004026665.1 Murina feae
ATCTCTTGTGTCTCTTGTTCCATCATTCCCACTCCCCCCCTAGGGTCTCCGTTGACTGAACCCGCAGGTCGGGACAGTGTTGGAGCAATTAGACATCTACAAGCAAAACTGTGAAACTCAACCTAAATTTGACACCTTATACAAAAATTAACTCAAAATGAATCATGGACTTACATGTAAACAAAAACTATAAAACTTCCAGGAAAGAATAAAGGAGAAAATTTTCAGAACCCATATGACTAGACAAAGAGTTCTTAGTCTTAACACCAAAAGAATGACCTACAAGAGAAAAAATAGACAAATTGTACCTCATTAGAATTTTTAAAAACTTTAGCTCTGCAAAAGTCACTATTAAGAAAATGAAAAGCCCTAACCGGTTTGGCTCAGTGTATAGTCGGCCTGCGGACTGAAGGGTCCCATGTTCGATTCTGGTCAAGGGCATGTACCTTGATTGCGGGCACATCCTCAGTGGGGAGTGTGCAGGAGGCAACTGATTGGTGTTTCTCTCTCATCGATGTTTCTAACTCTCTATCCTCTCCCTTCCTCTCTGTAAAAAAAACCAATAAAATATATTTTTTAAAAAAGAAAATGAAAAGATAAATTACAGACTGGGGGAAAGTATTTACAAAGCACATATCTGACAAAGGTCTAGTATATGGAACATATAAAGAACTCTCAAAAACCAGCAATATGAAAAACAACACAATTAGAAAATGGGCAAAAACATGCAGACACTTCACCAAAGAGACTATATAGGTGGCAAATAATACATGAAAATATATTCAACATCATTAGTCATTAGAGAAATGTAAGTTAACCTACAACGAGATATCCCGACACACTTATCAAAATGGTTGAAATGAAAAACAGTGATTAACACCAAATGTTGGCAAAGCTATGGAGAAACTGAATCACTCATACATTGTTGGGGAGTGTAAATGACAGTTATTTTGGAAAACAGTTTGTTAGTTTCTGTAACAAAACTAAAGATATGCTTACCACAAAACCCAGCAATCACACCTCTGGGCATTTAGCCAAGATAAATGAAGACTTATTTTCACGCAGGAACTTGTACACAAATATTCATAGCAGTCTTATTTGTCAGAGCTCAAAACTTGAAACTCACCAAATGTCTTTTCATGGGTGAATGGTGAAGCAAACTGTGGTACATCCATACCATAGAATACTACTGAGAAATACGAAGGAACAAACCATTGATTCACCAACTGGGATGGATCTTAAGGGAATTATGTTGAGTGAAAAAAGCCGATCTGTATGATTCGATTGATATGACGTTTATGAAATAACCTAATTATAGAGATACAGATTAGTGGTTGCCAGGGGTTAGTGATGGTGAGGAGGGATGGATGGATGTGGCTATAAAGAGGTAACAATGACCTCTCTTGTGTTGATACAGTTGAGTTTTTTTTGTGTGTCATAGCTTTGAGTACAATTCATAGATGCAGTCCAGTACCTTGATTGTAGTGATGATTGCACAAGGCTATAAGTATGATAAAATTACATAGAGCTATGCACACATACTCAAATCAGTGCATTTATAATTGGTGATGTCAGTTCCTTGATTTTGACATTTTATTATAATTGCAAAACATGTTAACATTGGGGGATATTAGGAAAAATGTGTGGAGCTTCCCTGTATATTTGTTTGCAACCTCCTGGGAGTCTAAAATTATTTAAAAATTATTTGTTAAATTTAAGGCACTTTTAAAAATTGCCACACCCAAAATAGCACCTGTTCTGTCACTCTTTACTCCCATAGCTTGCTTTATTTTTCTTCAAAGACTTTATTTCCACCTGAAAAAATAATGTATATATAAGGTACACCATATTTTGCATAAATCTGTCTCCTCCAGTACACTTAGGAAGACAGGAAGTTGTTGTGTTTTCCACTGTACCTTGTTGAGTGAACATGTTAACCTGCCTTCCTGTAGACGTACATTTCATTTAGTGTGTGTATACATAAATTAGCCTTTACAGCTTGCCAGAAACATACCTTTATCAAAGTATATACCCCAGACTCTCTATTCAGAAGAATTTCAATTGTCTTTTTTTCCAGTAAGAACGTTTCAATACATGCATTCTCTAGCAGGGAATTTTATCTCATTCCATTCCTTCCTTCCTGACTCCAATTAGGCCTTTGGGAGTATGTCCTCATTTAGTGTCTTTCTGGGATAGATAAACCTTCAACTATAAGCAGGCAGCAAAATAAAGGTCCTTGAATCTGACAGATTTGACCTTGTGTTCTTCATGAAGACCTTTAGGAGGCCAAGCCTTCAGAGTGAGTTGTTCAAATGGAATGAAACAACTTTATAAGAAAAAGAAACAGTACAAAGAAGGATTATTAAACTCTCAGCCACCTATCTTATTACAAATGGTCATGATATATTTTATTGTGCATCTGTGGGAGGCAAAATAATAGGTCCTAAAGATGTACATGTCCTAATCCCCAGGACCTGGGAATATGAGACCTCACATTGCAAAAGGGACTTTGGAGATGGAAGTGATTAAGATTAAGGATCTTGAACAATATTCTCCGTATTTTATATTCAGTCTGTAACTAACCTTTCCCACTATTCTCCTAAAAAAGTCACCATTCCATTTAGTCCAGTATCTACATTATAATGCTCACACACCAAGAATATTAGACATCATGGCATATATTTTCTCACTACTTACAATTGATCAAAATAATACCCTGCTCAAATGCTGATAAAACATAAGTCACTGGCCCTGGCCAGTTTGGCTCAGTGGATAGAGTGTTGGCCTGTGGACTGAAAGGTCCTGGGTTCGATTCTGGTCAAGGGCATGTACCTTGGTTGCGGGCACATTCCCAGTAGGAGGTGTGCAGGAGGCAGTTGATCGATGTTTCTCTCTCATTGATGTTTCTCTCTATACCTCTTCCTTCCTCTCTGTGAAAAATCAATAAAAATTAAAAACACACACACAAAAAAACCCCATAAATTACTGTAGTGATTCCTCATAATATTGTTCTCCATTTGTTTGTTTGTTTGTTTGTTTATTGACCTGGAATGCTCTTCCATAAAGAAGAAGAAGAAATAAAAGATTAAGGACCTTGAAATGGGGAAATCAGCCTGGATTACGCAGATGGACCCAATCTAATCACAGGAGTCTTTACAAACAGCAAACCTTTACTGTCTGTAGAGAACTAGAGATGCTGTCATGAGAAGGACTTGACCTGGTGTTGCTGTCTTCAAAGATGGGAGGAAGGGGCTTGAAGAAGCTGGAAAATTCAAGGCAAGAGACTCTCTCCTGGAACCTCCAGAAAGGATTGCAGCCCAGCCAACATTTTGATTTTATTTATTTAACTAGAGGCTTGGTGCATGGATTTGTGCATTGATGGGTTTCCTTGGCTTGGCCTGCAGGGATCGGGCCAAAACCAGGCAGGTCATGGATTTGTCCAGGGCGTGTCCAGCCCATCTGGCCAGTCCCGATTGGCTGGACCACAGCAGCAAGCTAACCTACCAGTTGGAGCGTCTGCTCCCTGGTGGTCAGTGCATGTCATAGTGATTGGTCAAACTGTCAAACCAACGGCCAGACCCTTAGCATATTAGGCTTTTGTTATATAGGATTATTTATTTTGTTAATCCTCACCTGAGATATTTTTCCATTGATTTTTAGAGAGGCTAGAAGGGAGGGGAAGACACAGAGAGAAACATCAATGTATCTGATGTGAGAGAGACACATGGATTGGTTGCCACACCCCAATTGGGGTCTGGGATAAAGCCTGCAACTGAGATACATGCCCTTGTCAGGAATAGAACCCATTACCCTCAGTCTGCCACCTGAGGCTCTATCCACTGAGCCAAATTGGCTAGGGCCAAGACCTTGATGTTGGCTCAGTGAGACCCATAGCAGTCTCCTGACTTATAGAACTTTAAATAGTAAATTTGTGTTGTTTTAAGTTTGTGGTGAGTTGTTACAGCAGCAACGGGAAATTAATATAGTAACTTACTCAGTTGATAGCTTTTCTATTATTTTGCTTGTAAGCCACAGAAACCAAGTTGAGCTTCCTAAGCAAACAAAGCAAGCTTTTCTGTAAGCAGTGTCCCAGGGATCCCGTCAGGACAGCGGTAGAACTGCAGAAAAGTAGGACCGTAGTGAAAGCTGCCGCCAGAACTACCCTTCCTCTATCCCTTTTGTCTCTGCCTCCTGACACTCTGTTCCCTTCTGCTTTCTGCAAACAGACCTTCTCTGCTACTTAGTCCAAAGGTGTAAGAAGGCTGAGCATCAGCCTCCCTTGTCCTCTCTTTCTTCATCTTCACAGCCCAGGCATTGACTAGAATCTCATTCTCAATTCTGAAGTCCCAGAGAAGGAAGTGTTTGGCAGGATGGGCTAGATGACCACTATGGGTTGAATTGCCTCCCCCTCCCCCCAAAAAAAGATATGTGGAACCCCTAATCCCTTAGGACCTCAGAATGTGATCTTATTTGGAAACAGGGTCATTGCAGATGTAATGAGTTAAGATGAGGTCATACTAGAGTAGAGAGGACCTTTATCTATATATACAAAACCCTAATATGCAAATTGACCAAATAGTGGAATTGAACAACTGGTCACTATGACATGTGCTGACCACCAGGGGGCACGCACAGAACATGGTGGGCTTTGGCAGCAGGTGGCAGATCAAGGAACATGGTAGATGTCAGCTGCAGCGAGATGGTGGAGCCAGTGAGCAGGGGCACCATACCAAGGTGGGGCGCCAACTGCTGTCATCAGGAAGAGCCTCTGGTGGTTACTGAAAATTCTTTGCTCCCGTGTGCTGTGGTCTGGCCCAGCACTCACACCTGCTGCCGGCACTGGAGCTGCCACTTACACCTGCTGCTGGTGCATGGCACCGGACAAAATAAATTGCTCGGGTCCATCAGTGGGTGCAAGCAGTGGCTGCTGGCCCCAATCACCCCTCAGGGCTTATCCACCTCCCCCTGCTCCAGGGGGCAATCAGGGCTGGCAGGCACCTCTTGCACCCACTGCCAATGATGGCCCCGCTCGCACCCACAGCCATTGCAGGCCCTGCTCACACCCACAGCCAGTGCCAGAGCTACCGCTTGTACCTGCTGCCGGCGCCCAGTGCCAGTCCCAATTGCTCAGCACCATCAGCAGGTGTGAGCCGTGGTTGCCGGCCTCAATCGCCTCTAAGGGCTTCTTCACTTCCCCCTGCTCCTGAGGGGCTCTCAGGGCAGCAGCCACCACTCACACCTGCTGATGGTGCCGGCTCCCCTTGCACCCGGTGCTGGCACGAGCCCCAATCTCTGTGTGCCGTCAGAGGGTGCAAGTGGGGCCATCGAGTGGGTGGGAGCGGCAGCAGTGGGTGTGGGTCTGCTGGCAGACAGGAGGCTGCAGTGGAAGGGGCCAGGTGGGGGCGAGGAGGATGGGTCGAGACCCACCCCTGTGCCCACCGCAGCCTTACGGCCCAGAGTTCCTTTCAAGATGCACAAATTCATACACTGGGCCCCTAGTTTCTGTATAACTTGTGTCTTTATAAGAAAAAATTAGGACACAGACACAGAGGTAAGATAGCCAGGTGAAGATAAAGGCAGAGATCGCAGATAGCTGCCATAACCCAAGGAATATCTGGGGCTACCAGAAGCTGAAAGGGGTAAGGAAGAATCCTCCACTAGAGGCACCAGGAGGAGCATGGCCCTACCAATATCTTGATTTTGGACTTCTGGGCTCCAGAACTGTGAGACAACAGTTTCTGTTGTTTTAAGCCACCCGGTTTGTGGTACTTGGTCACAGTAGCTCCAGGAAACTAATATAGTGCCCAAGCTTGATCCAGTCAGCTCAGTCGAGGAGACCACATCTTATAGTACAGATATGGCTCCTCAAGACTCACTGCTATGGCTTGGGTGTAGGGTGCCCGTTTCCAAAAAAGAAAGAAACATTGTGAGCTGGGCAAACGCACTGAACACTGCCCACCACAGCTCCCTGCAGCTAGGACAAATATGATATTCTGACTCTTTTTGTTTGTTTTGCATGAAAATATTTAATTATTTTACCCTCTGGAAAGCATTTCAGTGTATGAGGTGAGAGACATGAATCTAAGTTACTTCTTTTCCATAGCATGATTAGCTAAACCCATTTGCCCTAACACCTGTGTATTGGTGTACTGATAATTGAAAACATTTCTGGAATCTCTATGCTATTCCATTCATCCGATTGATTTACCAGATTCCTGGCATGGTTGTGAGAGGGACTTAACTTCCAATCGGAGTTCTAGGGCATGGTTATCCCTTGCTTTATTCCCTCCTCTAAGTGTTTTATCTGTGGATGAAACATCTAATTACTCAACTTTTTTTGGGGGGTAGGGGCTTAGATGAATGGATCAGGAGAACTCTTCTGGTGGAAGAAAGTGTGCCTTTTCTGCGTTCCCTTTTTGAAACTAGTCCCTGACATTGTAACATACCTGGTTTTAGGGATAGGATAAGCCGGTAAGCACTCAATAAATATTAATTATTAGAACAAAGGCCAAATAATACCTACCTCAAACTCTGGTAGTATCCAACAGTTGCTCATTCCTACCTCTCCCCACCTTAAGTCATGCATGCACTGAGTGAGAAAGGGATGTGGTAGGCTAAATAATGGCCACTCCAAAAAGTCCAAGTCCTAATCCCTGTAACCTCCTGGGTTTATTACTTTGCATGATAAAAGGGACTTTATCAATGTGGTTAAAATAAGAATCTTATAATGGGAAGATTATTCTGGATAATCTGGGAGGGCCCAATATAATCATCACGGTCTTATCAGGGCAATGGGAGAGTCAGAGAGAAAAAGGAGATGTGACCATGGAAGCAGAAGTTGGAGTGATGTGCTTTGAAAGATGGAAAATGGGGCCAGGAATGCAAGTGGCTTCTAGAAGTTGAAAAATGAATCCTCTAGGTCCCTCAGAAGGAGCTCAGTTCTGCTCATACCTTGCTTTAGCCCAGAGAAACCCATTTTGAATTCTGACTTCCAGAACTGTAAGATAACAAATTTGTGCTGTTTTAAGCCACTAAATTTGTGGTAATTTGTTACAGCAGCAACAGAAAACAAATACAGAGGGAATCAGAATTTCATTGAACTTTATGCAAAACTGGCACTCCTGGACTCTAGTCCTTGTTTAAATTGCAGGGTTTGAGACCCACAGAACCTAGTGGTACCTTTCTTGCCATGTCACTCCGGCCAGACGTTCACCATCCTTTCAGTCAGCGGCTGCCGACCTTTTGTACCTCACGGACCACCAGTGGTCCGAGGACCGCCAGTTGGTGACCGCTGCTCTAAGTCTTTTCTCTCCATTTCTGCCCATCCAGCTTGATATCCACTACTCCAACAATCAAGACTTAATAGCTATTCTAAACTACTAGTGTTAACCCCACATACTCAAAAATGGGGTTATTAGAAACACGGAAATTCAAGGGAGCAAATTAAGTTGAAACATGAAATAACAGAAATAATGAAAAAAAAAAACCTTTTAAAAATGGGGCCACTTTCCCCCCCCTCCCAGTATCAGGCCAAAGAGAAAGCTGGAGAGATACTGACACCAGAGACACTGAGGAACAAATCCAGCTAGAAACACTGAACCACACTACAAGCTTCTGAACATTTGCTCAGATTGTTTTAAGACCTGGGGCTTGGGCAGAAATTCCTGACCTTTTGTCCAAGCCCAGAAGCCTAGAGACTGAGAGGCAGTAGAGACTTAAGTAAAAATGCAGCCTGGAGTTCAAGAAATCTGGGTTTGAATCCTGGTTCTATGGACCACCGTTTTTGTTTTTCTTTTCCTCCCTCCCTCCCTCCCTCCCTCCCTCCCTCCCTTCCTCCCTCCCTCCCTTTCTTCCATCCATCCAAGATATGTCTTTATTGATTTCAGAGAAAGGGAGAGGGAGCTAGGAACATCAATGAGAGACAAACATCAATCTGCATGTGCCCTGACCTGGGAATCAAATGGGCGACCTCCTGGTGCCACACCAGCAGGCTGTGGACCCGTTTTGGGTCTCTTTTCTCCAAGAGGCCCTAACAGACCCCCCTGTCAGGTGAGCTCATCCAAAGGCAGTGAACTGGGAAGACGTATCACTCCAACTCCTACCCCAAAACACGGATTTCTGGATGTGTGTCACCAAGAGAAGGAAAAGTATAAAACGCCCGTCTCTGGCACTAAGAGAGCGTGCTTTTACACTCCTCCCTCCCAGAAGAAAAGGCCCTTGCTTTTCATTTTTTTATTTGTGATGATGATGTTTTTTTCTTTCCGTTCTGTTACTAGCTGGAACGAAAAGTTGGCCGGGGCCCCAGGCGGCTGCTGGAACGGCGCCCTCCCGGGAGCGGAGGCTCGCTTAGGAGACTGGGGGCGGGGAGAGGACGCGCCACTCGGCCGCCCCAGCGCCGTCGGGTTCCCCCGAGCCTTTCCTGGGCTCCTCCGTCGGAGGCTCGCGACTGCACGGGCGGGCGAGGAGACTTCGGGGGACGCTCACGGCGCAACGGGGTCACGCAGCCCAGCCCCCAGCTCCTCGGAGGCGGGTGAGCCGAGGAGCCGGTGCGGCCGCCGCGGGGGCGAGGACCACCCACGACGGCCCCGCCCGGCCCCGCCCCGCCCCCGCCTCGCCGGCGGCCTCCCCGCTCGCCGCCCTCGCACGCTCCTCGCGGCCCGAGGAAGCCCGGCCCCCGGCTCACCCGCCTCGCCGAGTCTTCTCCTGAGCTAGGTGGGCTGTGGCCAAGAGGGGGCTGGCGGGCCCAGACTGGGCGTGAAGAGGTGGCCTTTGCCCTCCTCGCTCCTGGCTCACAGACCTCTACCTTCCCCTTCCCTAACAGTTTTGGGTGGCAAATTTTAGTTCACTTTTAGTTTGGAAAAAAAGAAAATTAACATTAGGTTTTGGGATACCGTTGACCCATTTCCAGATCAGAAATGGGGTCTTTCGACCTAATTTGGACGAGAGCGGGTTGTGGGAGAAGGGGGCGCATCTGATAGAGGGACATGGGACCGAGGAGGGACAGGGGTATGCAGGGGAGTCTCCAGTCCCCTCCCGGAGGGAGGGCCCACGCTGGGCCCGCTACCCTCCCCCTTCTAGTTGCCAGAATGGAAAATTCATGGAGTTCGGCTTAGCCCAGGTCAACAAACTTTTATTGCCATTTCTGGCTCCCCCTGCCCCAGCAAGATCCCTGCTTCTTACACTGTCGAAATACTGAACTCTGGTGCAGGGGAATGGGGGAGAGAGAGGGCGGGGGTTACCTCCCCTCCTCAGCACACCGCCAAGCTTCAAGGACCCCACTTGCTGGAGAGGGAGGGCCACCCTGGAGGAATTAAAAAGAAGGAATGGCTCGGTTCCACCTTTGCTGGCTGCAGAATATAGAGACCATGGTCCCGAGCGTTTTTCAAAGGGTGTCGGAGAGAGGGATGAATTTGGCTGCTGTTGTCCTTGCTGCCACGTTTCCATGGAAATGAGGGAGGGACAGGATGTACCTCACTCTGACTACCTGGGAGGATGGCAGGGCAGGCATTTTGTAAACATATTGCCTTCCATTGCTACCCAACACATACAACTGTCCCCAGCTGACCCCCCAGCTCACTGCCTGCTCCATTCCCTTCCCTTCTGGAGCCGGTATCATGCCAAATGGACTCCAGGCAGGGCTGCTGGGTCCGCTCTTCAGCCAGGTCTTGCTGGCAACCACTGGGTTCTGAGTGTGTTCATCCACCTCAGTAGCAGCCTCAGTAGAGCTGTCAGTTATAGTGCCTCCATGAAAAGCAGCAGCTGTAGCCCCCACGACTCTATGCAACTGCTGTTCCCAAACATCTCTGCTCAGACAAAAATTAAAAAAAACATAAACCCAAATGGGTTAGGTTAGAAACAATACAAAATAACTCTCCAACAATGCTGAGGGCTAGAAAGGGGAGCGGAGGAGCATCTTCCCGAGACTTGAGCCACCTGTGCACCTGCCATCTGCCTGTTTGGAGTTTGCTTCTTCCCACTGGGCTGTTGCTGGGGGGAATCCAAATCTCCATTGAGCATTGAGAGCTGTACCCACTGCTGTTGGTGATGAGGCTTGCCTGTTGTCATAGTGAGGAGGTGCAGATGGACTCTCAGTACCATGGGTCAGCCCGGTGCTGTTGGTTGTAGAGCTGTAGCTTGATCTGATCTTTGATCTGATTCACAAGGATCTGGGACAGCAGGATTCCCACCAGCTGGGAGAGGCAAGAAGGATTGGGCCCTCAGCAATGAGCAATGCCCTTGTTTTCCCTGACTCAATCTTCCCAGTTCAGTCGGCACCATCTCATCCCCTGCTCCTCAGCAATGTCAGTGCCTGACACCCTAGCTGATCCCAGGTGCCCTCCCCCAAACAAAGGAGTCTTTGCAGAATTGTGGGACCCACAAGTCTTGCAGGGTAAGTTACCTGGGGGATGGCCAGGCCCAGTGCCACACCACCAACTAAGAAGAGGTTGCTGTGTATCCAGTTGACCAATTTGTCAATACAGCCATTGGTGTAGATGACTTTACTAGCTTCCAAGTATTCAAGGGCCTGCATTCCTTGGCCACACATGGTGTTGATCACTGCCTAGTGAGAAAGTTAGAAAGCCGAGTGGGACTCCCATTCCAATAACCTTTTCTTCCAGACCATAGCTTCCCACCCTTCTTAAAGTCCTAAATTGTTAGAGAATATATGTGGAGGATGCTAGGTTATAAGTTGCTAAATGCAGCCTTCCTTTCCTCGGAGAGATCTAAGTCCAGTTCTGTTTGCTCCAGAGACTTGGCCCTTCTGAACTCCCATGTGGGCTACCTGCGTAAAAGGCTAACAAAGCCATCAGACTGAGGTGAAGAAAAACATCTGACAGCTGTCCAATACAACTGATTGGTTAAACTAGGGAATGGGCATTCCCAGTCGTGACTGCCCTAATCAGAAAGTAACTCAGATCACTGTCCAGGAGGAAATGAAGTGTGAAGTCTGCTCACCTGGCTCGGCGTAGGCAAGCAACAGGAGTAAGGCACAGAGCAACGCTCACGGCTGGGGTTATCTTCTGAGCAGTTGAAGTACATGTTCTGGGACCAGTCCTTGTAGGAAATCCCTCCACAGCAGCTGTACTGCAACAGAGCCCATCAGAGAGGTTAAGAATCACCCACACTCACAATGAGGCATCAGGAGAACTCTCGGAACAGCCAAAAGTCTATGGCAAGTTTCCACTTGTAAGGGCAGGTTGTGTTTAACACAGTCTTGAAACGTGAGCCCAAGTTTCTCAATGGCCTTTAGGTGAAGAAGTTTTACACTTTCAACTATGAGTTTCTTGAGGGCAGTTTCTGGTTGTGAAGTCCTGAATAGCCCAGAGCCTGGCAAAAGGAGGTGTTCAAAAATACTGACTGAAATAAAAGGCTCAAACATTTGTGTTAATGTAGAGTAAACACAAGAGGAGGACCTGCAATATTGTGGGCCCATAATTACTCCATGAAAGCAAGTAGGACTAGGTCAGTGTCTATTATGCCAGGGGAAGGGGAACTCAGCACTGATCTCAGAAGCACTTTTATTTTAAATGTAGCTTTTGATTCATAGCAGTATTATTCACAATAGCCAAAAGTTGGAACTGACTCAAGTGTGCATCAAAAGATGAATGGATTATCAAAGTATGGTACATACAAACAATGGAATATTGTTGAGCCTTAAAAAGGAAGAGAATTTTGACATCCTACGATATGGATGAATATTGAAGATATTATGCTAAGTGAAATAAGCCAGTCATAAAAGAACAAATACTGTGTGATTCCACTTACAAGAGGTACTAGAGTTGTCAAATTCATAGAAACAAAAAGTAGAATGGTAGTTGCCAGAAATTGGGGGGGAGGGGAGAAAGGGGGAAGTGGGGAGTTATTGCTTAACGGGTATAGAATTTTAGTTGGGGAAGATGAAAAGGTTCTGGAGGTGGATGGTGATGATGGTTGTACAATAATGTGACTGTACTTACAGTCACAGATCTGTACACTTATAAATGGTTAAAATGGTAAATTTTATGTTATGTATATTTTATCACAATTTTAAAAATTTAATTTCTGAATAAAAGTTAATATTAAAAAATCTTAACAGTTCTTCACCCCCCCCCAATAAGCAACCACTTATAATAGTTTCTTACATATCCTTTCAGATTCCTTTTGCAAATATGAATAACTGTTCTTTCCTCCCTCTTGTTTTACACAAGTGGTAGATTACTATATATTCTTTTTTTAAAAATAAATTTTATTGATTTTTTACAGATAGGAAGGGAGAGGGATAGAGTTAGAAACATCGATCAACTGCCTCCTGCACTCCCCCTACTGGGGATGTGCCCACAACCAAAGTACTTGACCAGAATTGAACCTGGGACCTTTCAGTCTGCAGGCCAAGGCTCTATCCACCCGGCCAAACTGGTTAGGGCAGATTACTATATATTCTGTTCTATGCCCTTAAAAACACTTTTAAAGCGCCCTGCATGTATTTCTTTTTCCAACCCCCTTCCTAGAATCCATTACTCTGACAGATAATGAAGAAGCCCACAGGCCTGGAGAGTGAGGCCTCTCTTGGGGAGGCACTTTTGCTCACAGCCTCCCAGACCACTAGCTGCACACCCCACCTCTTAGCCCATACCTCCTTCTGGCCAAAATCAATGAGGTTCTGTAGGTCCAAGTCATCTCGGTAGTGTACAATGGCATTATTGATGATCTCACTCACTTTCCCTCGTGCCTGCCAGAGACAGAAGTAGGGAATAAGAACACTGAACTAAACCCTAACCTGCTCCTCCCTGCAGAAATAACAGTAGACAGCAGTCATCCTTGTTTAAATTAGCCTTGACATCAGAACCAAGTCCTAGCGATGGAAGAGAGCCAGTTCTGAAGCCCATCTATCCCTGGGCCCTCAGGTACCAGTGGACCTGCGAAGAGCCACATTTCATGATAATCAAATATTTATCTACTTCTGAATACTATTACCACAAACTTGCTGATTGATGCAAAGTAGAGAAACTTTTTTTTTTTTTAGTAGAAAAAGGCTTACTGAGCTGAAGCACTGACCTCTAGTGGACATAAGAGAATTACATCTCTTTAGACTCAACACATCTACATTTATCATTTTAAGAGTTTACTAAGCCAGAAGGACTAGGACATTCTGAATGAATATAGGGGCTCTCGACTTCATAGTTTCTATCATGATCTCTTCCTTCTTGCTCCACTACTTTTCCCAAAATGTCCTATCCATAATCCTATACTGTCCTCTACAATCATTTGCCCTTTGGGAAAGGAATTTTGGTTCTTAATGAAAGGAACTATCACTGAATGACAGATCATGTCCAGATATGGTAAGCACCATTCAAAATCTTGTTTATTTTCCTCCTTCCTTCCTACTGTTTATTCCAATAGACATTTTTCCCCCAAAGAAATAGAAAGCTCTTCATGTTGTCTGTGGTCCAATCATTTGCCATCAAAGTTTGCAGATTATTTTGACTTGTGTTCATAGAACTTACTTCCCTGTTAGCAGATTGTCAGAGGGGAACACCTCACACTCTTAAAGTCCTCTTTAACTATGGGGACTTTAAAGGCTATTCATTCTTAAAGTCCTCTTTAACTATGGGGACTTTATTTTTTTTATTTATTTATTTTTTAAATATATTTTATTGATTTTTTTACAGAGAGGAAGGGAGAGGAATAGAGAGTTAGAAACATCGATGAGAGAGAAACATCGATCAGCTGCCTCCTGCATACCCCCTACTGGAGATGTGCCCACAACCAAGGCACATGCCCCTGACCGGAATCGAACCCGGGACCCTTCAGTCCGCAGGCCGACGCTCTATCCACTGAGCCAAACCGGTTCTGGCGAACTATGGGGACTTTAAAGGCTATTCATTCATCCCTCAGGAGAAACTTTCAAAGGCTGATACTTCTCGGTGCTGTGATTAACTAATCAGGCTAATCCCAGGCAGAAACTTTTCCTTCTTCCTCTGGTTCACACCTAAGAAGGCCCTTGGCTCCCAACACTACCTTGTCTGAGAAGACGAAGCCCAGGACCCCAGCAGCCAGCTGTAGCAGGAACACGACGGTGAGGCAGAGTGAGAACTGTGGGGTGTGGGCAGGAAAAGGCAACAGTCTGTTACCACGTTGGGCAGCAGCCTCTCCCAGAGCCATGGGAAGTACTGAGGGACCATAGGGTACTTCTCCCAGATGACCCTCCCACCTGATAAAAGGGTCACCCGGGCTGAACTCTACAGTGAGGAGTGGACAGCACCGACTGTGGGGGTAGGGTGGGACAGAGGACATCGAAAGGTTGTAGGAATGGCACTGGGAGGCTGAGAGGCACAGGGAGAAGGGGGCCAAGGTCTTTCTAGTGGGGCCGCTGAGCACTCACCGTCTGCAGGAGGCAGATGTTCTCACGGAGGGATCCAATACAGCCACAGAAGGTGAGCAGAAACATAAGGATGCCCACCACGATCAGCAGGATGGCTGGGTCCACAGCCAGGCAGGCCAAGGCTGCTTCTGGGAGAAGGGGCTGTTTCTCAGTCTGAGCTTGGTGCCGACTCAGGGTGGCACCCAGGAATGGGTGGAGGTGCCCCCCCAAAATGTTCTCCTCCCCTAGTGAGGGGATGTTTAGTGTGGTTGGGTGAAGGTTATGGGGAAGCTGTACTAGTCTCCTCTCAGGGGAGAACAAAAAGGGTTTGTGGCATTTAAGTTGAGGAACTAACAAAGTAAGAACCTTTATTCCTTGGCTCAGGAGAGGAGGGACCATTTGCGCTCCAGAAAAGAATTAGAATGGCATTAGGCTTTGCTGATCGTTTCCTGGAGATTTTGTGCACTGGAGTAGGAATGGAGGTTGAGTTACTCCAGCACAGAGTGAGGGAGGGGCTGAAGCCGCTGACTACTTTGTTCCAGAGGCCTACCTTCTTTCCTAGACATTTCTTAGCCTAAAAGGCAGGTATATTTGCAAGGTTCATGGGAGCTCTGGGAAATCCAAGTGAACTGATGTGAGAACAAGCTGCCAAGATTTGGCTAGAGGGTGGCTGTCCCATTTAGCCCCATAGCTTATATGGGAAGGGGTGGTACAGGCCTGAAGGAGATAGAGAAGGAGGAGGCCGGACAAGAGTCGTAGGGAGACAGAGGGGGACCTATAGCTCACCTGCGTGCTTCATCAGCCGAGCATAGACTCCTATGGACACCATCACCATGGAAATCACCTGTGGAGACAAGGAACCAGTCGGACCCTGAGATTTTGGAAACCAGAGGCCTGGCCACCATTGGGTAACCTTAAAGGAGAGTGGGAGGACTTTCCCAGGACCCAGGGATAAGCATCCTTCTCCTCCCCAGGGATACAGTTGATAGCATCTGTCAGCGCTTTATCTCTATGAAAAGCTTTTACCAAGATTATCCCATTCCATCCTCACAACACCGTTATCTTGGGAGGCAACTATTATCCCCATTTTACAGATGAGGAAATTATAGCCTACAAGGTTAAGAACAATGGCTAAGAACTTGGGTTTCAGAATGACTCAGACCTGGGTCCATGCTGGACAAATCTTGAGCCTCAGTTTCTGTATCTAAAGGTCGGAATGAAAAACAACTACATTTAAAAAAAAGTAGATGAAAATGAAATAAGGTAATGTGTGGAAAGTATGCACCACAATGCCCGACAATAAACTATCATTATTGAGTTAACTAAGTTGCCCTGAGTCACACACAAACTCCATGAAGTTCTTAATTTCTAACGCAGTTACATCAAAGGGCAGGTCTTCAAGTCAAAGCAGGACAAATAGATGCACACTCCCAAATCTCCAACTCTCTTGAAGGTCAATCTGATGTCAAATTCAAGAATTAAAGTGCATACCAAAGCGAAAGAATGCATGCATGAATGTGTGGGTGTAAGAGCAGCAGAACTCCCTTGGCAAAGGAACCTTTATCTTTATAAACCCCGGTTACAGTGTGGAGGAATGGAGGGATGGAGGCCTTTCAAACTTCCTGACTGCCCATCAGAGACTACCAGAGGTCCTCAAAGGGGTCTCTCTGCCACCCCCAAGGCCTCAGGAGTGCAGGGCTGCCCAGTCTGCACATCCCTAGGCCACCTTTTCTTTGTCCCCAGGCTGGTGGTGCTAAGCAGCAGCTTGGCTGTCACCATGGCAATAGCTGGGGCCTCGCTCTGGCTGGAGAGAGTTCTCAAAACAGGGTCTTGACCAACTCAGTGGGGGATATGGCTGGCTAGATCCACTGTCCTGCAAGACAGATACCAGCTGGAAAGAGCCTACTTGGGGCTTTAATGGGAGAAGGGAATTGGACCCCTATAGCAGGTAACAGGGGCGGACTAATCCCTCTATAGAAAGACATTTTTTCCTCGGGAGCCTCTGCCATCTGGTGTATTCAGCAGTAAATGGGAGACCTTTATCTAAAACCATGTCTTCTAGGATCCTTCTCTGCCTATATATACAGCCCCATCAACCCGTTTGACACTGTCTCTGACTTCAGGCGAGATACGCTATCATCTGGCCCTCACACGCTTTGTCCAGGGAGTGGCTTGTAGAGCTGAGGGTGGGGCTGAAGGTGCCAACTGGCTTCTTGCCCCAAGCACAACCAGGCTCAGGGAGCAGCAGGGTGCGTGGGCAGCAAGAAAAGCACAGGACAGAGATGCAGTCATCCCCCAGGCCCAGAGGCACAGCCCTCCGCCAGAATGATTGAGCATCTCTGCCTGCTCTTTAAAACACCACAGGCAATTGCACTTCTGAATATCACTTTACTGGATCGTTTAAAAATACGTATCTGCTCTTTATTTCTTTTGCTTTCAGGTGCCTCACTGTTTTTTCACATGTTAAATCTTCACACAAGTGTATAACTTCCCACAAAGATGATCTCTAATTAAATCCTAACACAGCTAAAACAAGAAGGGAAAGAGCCGCCATGTATCACAGGGTGACTTAAATCCAGGCGCGGGCCTGTAGCTATAGCAGTTGTTCTGTCTCTATTTGTGGGGATAGAATAGTGTCCCCCCAAAGATATCCTGTACTAATTCCCAGAATCTGTGCATGTTACCTTATGTAACAAGAGAGGCTTTGCAAATGTGATTCAATTAAGGCTCTTGAGATGGGGAGATTATCCATTTGGGCCCAATATTACCACAAAGGACCTTAAAGAGAGGGGCCAGAGGGTCAGTGTCAGAGAAGACATGTATGACAATGGAAACAGACGTTGGAGTGATGGGGTGCCACAAACCACGGAAATGGATTCTCCTGTTGAGCCTCCAGGAAAAAAAAAAACAAAAAACTATCCCTGCCAGCATCTTGATTTTAGGCGAGAGCTTTTTTGGACTTCTGAGCTCCAGAACTGTAAGAAGATTAATTTGTGTTGTAAGTTTGTGGTAATTTTTTATAGCAGCAATAAGAAAACTAATACACCATCCAAATCCAATTCATCAGGTGTTATGTACAAGGTACTCTGAGGACTGCGAAGGTGAGTAAGATGTGGTCCTCACCCTTAAGGAGATGCGTGTGTTACCGGGGAGAGGCACATGCGCCCCTGTAGCCTGAAGCAGTGCTTCTCAATCTTGGCTGCCATTTGAATGGGGTGGGGGAAGGAGAACTTTAAAAACTCCCAATGCCTAAGCTGTACTCCAAAACAATATCTGAATCTCTGGCACTGGAACTTGGGCAACAGTAGTTCTGATTGTATTCCAGGTGATTCAATGTGTAGCCAAGTTTGAGAACCACAGCCTAAATCACACTCTGCCAAGGATCTAGAGCAGCTGCCACAGGCTATATTACGATCAAGATTAAGACTTTAATATTATCATTAATATTTGATATGATTATGAATGATACCACTTATGCTGGTGCTCACTAGCTAACTCTAAAATTCTGCATTTCTGCCCTGGCTGGTTTGGCTCGGTGGATAGAGCATCAGCCTGTGGACTGAAAGGTCCCAGGTTCAATTCCAGTCAAAGGCACCAAAAAATAAAATAAAAATAAATAAATAAAATTCTGTATTTCGGTCATTGATCTGCCTCTTTCTCCTGGAGTCACAAGTTGCCCTTACACACTTCTATTCCTGCCCACATCTCCCACCCTGAAGGCTTTAAAGCTCCTACTAGTCCAAAATAGTGCTGTTGTTGTTAATAGCAGAGCATTTAAAAACTGAATGGGTTCTGCTACTCATCTCTTTTTATAGATGAGGCAGAAAGAGTAAAGTGATACTTGACCAGCTGCACATAGGTGCAGTGGTAACATCTACACTAAATCCAATTTCCAATCTCAGTTTGGTTCTGTTTCCACTCTATCAGTTTTTGCCACAAAACCCTTTTAATACCCCACAGAATCACCGAAGTCCTCCTTTGCCACAAAACCTTTGCCACAAAACCCTTATAATACCCCACAGAATCACCAAAGTCCTCCTTTCATGATAAGGATGGAGATAAAGGCACTTCCCATCTTAGAACGGCTTTTCATATTCTGGCTAGAATAAAATCTCACTGGAAACTTTAAAAAACCAAACATAGTTTTTAAAATAGCTGAGTCCAGCAAAAGGCATGTTCCTGAAGAGTTGTTGATCAAATTATATAAAATAATTTGCAGGCACCAGTACTTTCATCCGTGTGTGGGGTGAATAATCAACTAAAAATGAAAATAGCCATCCCCTGGGCTCCTCGGAAAGTAGCTGATTCTAGAACTGGGGCAGGAAATATACAAGATACACAAGTTTCTTGTGATACCAGAAAATAAGGAAATGCTCAAAAACAAGCAAAAAAGCAAAAACAAAACCACACATTGATGTGCGTATGACAAAGGAACATCAAAATAAACAAGTATGGAATTATTATCTCAAATATAAAATAAATGCCCATGAGTTCATACTGATAGAAATGATAATAAATAAATAAACGAGGGAGAAAAGACAAATCTCCCAATGCAGGAGAATTCCAAATAATTTATGTAGATACTGTTCTCTCGAGGAGGCAAAGTTTAGCTCCCCACACCTAAGTGTGGGCTGCACATAGTAACTTCCTTCCAAAGAGTACAGTATGGAAAAGGCTAACTTTACAGCGGAGAAACCTGACAAATATACCTCAGCCAAATGATCAAGGTCGACATCAGCAGAGAAAAATCACTGGTGTATGATATGCTGTGACGGAAATGGCACTGCACCTCTGCGGTCTACCCCCCAAACCTCGTAACTCCAACATAACCAGGAGAAAGACATCAGGCAAATTCCAATAGAGGGATATTTCTGCAAATTCTATGAAGTATCTAACCAGTATTCCTCAAAACTGTCAAAGTCATCAAAACCAAGGAAAATCTGAAAAACTGTAACAGCCAGGAAAAACCTAAAGAGACGTGACAACTAAAGGAAATTGGTTTTATCCTAGATGGCATTAAGTAAAAACTAAGGAAATCTGAATATAGTCCTTAACAATAACAATAATGCCACTAATTCTTCTTTTAAATTTATCTTTTTTGTTCAGATTATTACAGTTGTTCCTCTTTTTTCCCCCATAGCTCCCCACCTCCCAGTTACCACCCCACCTTCTGTACTTCTGTCCTCATCCATAGGTGTACGATTATTGTCCATTCTCTTCACACCCTTAACCCCCGAAAATTGTCAGTCCACTCCCTTTCAATATGCCTCTGATTCTATTCTATTCACCAGTTTATTCTGTTCATCAGATTTTTTATTCACTTGATTCTTAGATTCACTTGTTGATAGATATGTATTTGTTGTTCATAATTTTTACTTTCCTTTTTCTTCTTCCTCTTCTCAAAGGATACCTTTCAGCATTTCATATAATACTGGTTGGGTGGTGATGAACTCTTTTAGCT